>CAWUFW010002729.1:1782500-2077266 GCA_963921515.1 Calotriton arnoldi
GCTGGCCGAAGATGAATGGGCAGGCGGACCTGCTCGTCCTGGAGGAGGAGATTCACCTCAAGAGAGGCCCCGCAGGTACCCAGTGTCTAGGGGGCAGAGGTGTCCGTTGCTCCCGCATTCCTGTCTTTACTCCTGGGGGAGGTGAGGCAGGAAAGTCCCAGGCTTGTTATTTTTTATTAGGCCACTTGAGAGCTTCAAAGTTGGACGCTCTCATAAAATATTGCTTTCACCCTCACGATTTGCGTTCAGCCCTCCCCACCACCATTTCCATATGCATTGAGTGAGGCACCATCCGTGTCCTTATGTCAAAGAGGGGGAACATTTAGGCCTTTTTTTACAGGCCGATCGCTAGGGCATAACGTCATCACATGGTAAGCCCTTTTTGGTAATTTTATAGGTTCGTTTTTCCCAGGAGGAGGATGCCTAGTGTCACGTCCCCGGACCCACAAAGTACACAGGACACGGGTAGGGGATTAGGTTTCTTTATTCTTGTATCGTCGTCACGAGCTGGCTGTGCACCTCTGCTTCCGATCCCCGTCTCCTCTTAGTGTCCTCCCCACACCCCTGACCGGATGTGGTGTCCGGTTCACTCCTGACCCCTCTGTCCATAGCAGGGTCCTAGTGCCCTTCCCCAGGTCACTACATCTCCCCCTTTGGTCACAAAGAAATGACGAGCACGTCAAACCCATAGATGGGTAGATGGTCATAGATGCAAGTCTGTCAGGTGACGTGCCGGTGTGCTTTCGCCCATTACATTTCCTCTATTAGTCTTTTGGGCCTCCTGCATGCTCTCTCTTGGGCCGGTCTCCATTTGTTGCTCTTCCGCTGGTCCTTGCTCCTGTCCGTTGCTCTCCGACCCTTTTTGTTCTGCTGTTTCCTCATCTTGGTCCTCTTCATGTTTCTCTTTCAGTCCTTTGAAGTGTGAGATATTCCGTGTGATCCTCTGGTGTTCTGACTCCGCCGTGATCATTGGGCCCTTCACTTTCGTTACTGTCAGTGGGTCTTTGGAGAACATGATGTCAGATTTGCTCTGCTGTCGTTGACGCACTATCACTGTGTCCCCTTCCTTCAGGTGTGACGGGATGGCGTGCCGTCTGGCATCTGCGTAGTTTTTCATCTTCCCTTTCGCCCCTCTGTCCTTAGCTGCAATGCTGCTGTTTTCTGGTGCCATGATTGCTTCTACTTACTGGGAGTCTCGTCCTGCATGTCCTTCCCAGTACTAGCTCCGCCGGGCATCTTCCTGTGGTGCTATGGGGCGTGTTTCTGTAGTCACGTAGCATCTGACACAGAGCTTGGCCGAGCGATATCTGCGCCAGCTTCGCTCTTTGAACTACCTTTTTGATGCTCCCCATGAACCTCTCCACCATTCCATTCGCCTGCGGCCATAGCGGAGTTATCTTCCTGTGGTTTACTCCTAGGTAGACCATGAATTCTGCGGAACTCTTCTCCTGAGAACGGAGGACCATTGTCTGTTTTCAGTGTTTCTGGTGAGCCCCAGGCTGCAAAGATGTCATCCAGTATTGGTAGTGTTGCTGTTGCTGATGTTGATGACACCTGTCGCACTATAGGAAATTGCGAGTACTCATCCATGACTACCAACAGATAATGGCCTGTTTCCAACGGCCCAAAGAAATCAGCTGCTAGTGTTGTCCACACCGCTCTTGGCAGTTCAGACATCTGTAGTGGTTCATGCTTGGCTGGTGAGCCCGTCACCTGACAGAGGTGACATGTCATGATGGTGTTTTCCACCATGCGGTCCAGGCCAGGGAACCATACTTTCTCTCTTAGCAGTTTCTTCGTTGCTACCATGCCTCTGTGTGATTCATGAGCCAGATTGACCAGTTGCCACCTGAGTGAATTCGGGATCACTATTCTTGTCCCTCGCATCATTATTCCTGTGTCTGTCTCAGACAGCTCTTCATGTATCTTCTTTAGAGCCAATACTTCTTCCTTGCATACTCCTTCTCCCCATGTGCAGTTATTGTTGACGTGCCTCCATCTCTGCCTTCTCATTGTCTCCATGGCCAGTTGCAGCGTTGCATCGTCCTTAGTCTCCTTTGCTAGCTCCGCTAGTGTTATAGGTGCTGGGGTGTTTTGCTTGAGTATGAAATTTAGGTACTCTTCTGCCATTGATGTCATCGCCTGTGCCTGCGGCAGCGGGTGTCTCGACATGTAGTCTGCCGGGTTGTGTTCCTTCCCTGGCTTGTGTGCAATCGTGAAGTCGTAGTCCATCAGCCTTATGCCCCAGCGCTCGATCCTGGGTGGCATTTTGGCGGCCGGGCTGCCATAGATCGTTACCAGTGCCTGGTGGTCAGTTATGATGGTGAATGACTTCCCGTAGATGAACATGTGGTAGTGTTCACACGCCCAGACCACTGCTAGGCTTTCCTTTTCTGGTTGCGAGTATGCCTTCTCAATGTCTTTTAAGCTTTTGCTGGCATACGCGATGATTTTTCTTGGTGAGTCTCTCCCTGGCAGGTGTTGCGCTAGTATTGCCCCTAGTCCTACCGGGCTGGCATCTACAGTCAGTTCAGTGCACAGGTGCGGGTCAAAGTAAGCGAGATGTTCCACAGTCATCACCGCTTTTCTGATGTCCTCGAATGCCTTGTCGCATTCCTGGGACCAGACAAACTTCTGCCCTTGTCTGGTCAGTTCTCTTAGCGGTGTGCTCACCGTGGCAAAATCCTGTATATATCGAGCACAGTAGCTGGCAAGTCCTAGAAACGATCTCACTTCTGCAACATCCGTTGGAGGATTTGCGTTCTTCAGCGTTTCTACTTTGCTGGGGTCTGGCCTCATCCCGTGCTTGGAGAAGATGTGTCCGAAGAACACCAATTCCCTCTCCCCAGCTCGCATTTGTCTCCATTCAGCGTCAGGCCCGCTTGCTCCAGCTGTGAACACACTTGACGCAAAGCAGTGTCATGTTCTTTGTCTGTTTTGCCAAATACCAAAATGTCATCACTATAGTTGAGGCTGTTCTGTACCGGCCTTATCACCTGCCTTATTGTCTCCTGGAATATCTCCGCTGCCGATGATATTCGAAGCTCAGTCGCTTGTATCTGAACAGACCCAGGTGTGTGGAGAATGTCGTGATGTACCGGGACTGGTGATCTAGCTCTAATTGATGGTACCCTTTGCACAGGTCCAGCTTCGAGAATCGGCAGGCCCCAGTGAGACAGCTGATCATGTCGTTGAGGTGTGGCCCGGGTGACGTTCCCTTGCGAGTGCGGTGTTTGGGATCCTCATGTCTACACAGATGCGGATCTTTGAGGTGTCCTTCTTTGGAACTGCCACAATCGGAGATACCCAGGGCGTTGGCCCTTCAGCATGTTCAATGATGTCTTGTGCCAGTAAGCTTGTTATCTCTTCCTCAACTTGTGGTTGTAGGTGGATCGGTACTCGTCTATGATGTTGGGCCACCGGCTTAATTGACTCATTGATATGTAAAGTTATCTGTTTTCCTTTTAGCTTGCCGAGACCCTTCAGTATGGCTGGGTATTCTTGTAGAATGTTCTCCGTTTCTGACATGTGGTATGTCATTGCTAGTAGCCCCATCACCTGTGCCATCACGTTGCTTAGCAGGCATGGTGCTGGGATATCACCCTTGAGCACGTGTACTTCTTCTTGGTAGGACTTGCCTTTGTATGTTAGAGTTTCCATGAATTTTCCCATGTTTTCTACTGGTCTTCTGGAGCCCCACGTGAACACATCCATGGTCGCCGGTGATAGCTGTGGTTTCACTTTCATTTTCTCGTATTCTGAGCTGCACATGATGTTGCATGTGGCTCCGCTGTCAAGCACAAACTTTGCTTGGTGGCTCCCCACATCAATGTTTACAGTGGCGGTTTTCTTTATTTGCTGCTTCTCCACGAGATGAATGTGCTCTGTTGTTTTCTCCTCCTTGGGTGCGTCTGACATTAGATATAGTCTCTCTACTCTCACAGGTGTGCTGCCGTCTCTTCGGACTCGTCAGAGGAACTGCGATTTGCCGTTTCCATGTATCGTGCATACCTGTTGCTGGTCATCCGTGGTCTCATTGTTCTGCCTCTCTCGCTTCTGAATTGTCTGGTCATGCACGTGTTTGAAAAGTGATTGTCCCTATTACATTTCCTGCACTTCTGGCCCATTGCTGGGCAGGCACCAACATGTGGGAACTCGAGGCCACATCAGTAGCATGTTTGGTCGCACTTCTTTGTTGGGACTGGCGCCTGGAACTCTTTCTTTTTGAAATTCCCAGTGACGCGATATGCTGACGCCACTCTCTTCTCCTTTCCCGTCTCCATCTGTTTGGCCTGCGCTGTGGCCCGTGCCTCCGTGCGAGCCATTGTCAATATCTTTTCCAGCGTCGTTGGTTCCTTCAGGATGCGTGTTCGGAAATCCACTGATTGACAACCTTCGATAATACGCAATCTTATTGCTTGCTCATTGTTGAATTTTGTCAAATTCGCAATACGCAACCAGTTTCCTCACTCTCGTCGCGAAATCGTCTAAGCTCTCTTCCCCTTGCTGGCATGCAGTGTTAAACGTGTACCTCTCAAAATCAACATTTCGTTGAGGGTCAAATTTCTGTGTGAGACACTTTATCACTCCCTTGTAATTCGCTGTTTGATCGTCGGGGAAAGTTAACAGTAGATCTTCTATTTCGTCCCCTGCGAGATTCAGAAGTAGGTGCAGTTGTTTGCTGTCCGGGACGTCCGTGGCGCTCATGTAGCGCTCAAATTTTCTGATCCATCTTTCCCACTTGATGCCTGCTTGCGGCTCCGATAGGCTAAATGGTAGAGGCTTGCGGAAAATTGCTTGCGTGCTCTGCTTCTCCTCATTGTCGCTCATTTTCCTCCCCTGTTCTTTTTTTCTTTTTCTTGCCCTTTTCTTCCTTTTCTTTAATTCTTTATTTCCCCTTTGGTTCCACTGTATTCTGCTTTTATTTCGCTGATTTTCCTTTCCTTTTTGTCTGTTTTCCTCTTTTTCTGCGTTTTCCTATTGGTTTCAGTTGCCGCCTGACTTCAAAATGGCCGCCGCTCTGTTCTTTGCGCCTATTGGCCTATTTTGCCTGACTTCAAAATGGCCGCCGTAGTCTCACGAAGTTTCTATCTTTTGAGCTTTGCCTGACCTTCCAAAATGGCCGCCCCTTGTCCTCGCTCCTGATTGGTCCAACCTGCCTGTTTCTAAGATGGCCGCCCTGCTCTCGCGATAGTTCCTTTGAACTTCGCGCGTCTCTCTGCTATTTGGGTTGCAGGCACGATCTCTTGCAGGCGCTCATTTGCGCTTGTCCCTGTTTGGCGCTTTCTTTGCTTCTTTTCTTTATTTTCGGGCACTTCAGTTTCTTACCGTTTTCTCTGGCGGTCGGATGTGTTCCCACATCACGGACCAGGGTGGGCTCCTGGCTCCGTCGTTCAGCCTCTCCTGCACACGTCGGTCCCTCACGCAGCGGTGGTCGCCAGATGAGGATCCCGCTTCGTCGCGAGTTGTCACGTCCCCGGACCCACAAAGTACACAGGACACGGGTAGGGGATTAGGTTTCTTTATTCTTGTATCGTCGTCACGAGCTGGCGGTGCACCTCCGCTTCCGATCCCCGTCTCCTCTTAGTGTCCTCCCCACACCCCTGACCGGATGTGGTGTCTGGTTCCCTCCTGACCCCTCTGTCCATAGCAGGGTCCTAGTGCCCTTCCCCAGGTCACTACACCTAATCTCATGTTAAAATAGAAGACAGGCTGCACTCAGCGGGGTGTTATGATCTGTTCTGCTCTCTGTGATGAGATAGACAGACAAGGCAGCGCAGGCACAGGAGTCTGCCTAGCTGCTGCTTAGAACCAGTGGGAATGTGCAGGCAAAAAGCACCAGGAATTGGAGAGCTGCTGCCTGCCTTCAAGCCAAAGGAGACACAGAGCTGGGTGGAACAAATACCTGCCATCGCTGCCTTTTTGCAATGGCAGTAGCCGTTTTACCCAGTGTGAAGTAGTACGTGTGCGCAAGCTGGTCGTTAACCATTGATTTCCATCCATCTCCCTGGGATTTTAGCATCGGCATTAGGTTTGAACCATGTCGCCCTGTTGAAAGAGCAACGGTCACGAAAGCAAAGTGCTAGTTCTCCCTTTTAACCCCCTCCCCCCACCCCCACCTCCACCCCGCAGAGTAAACGTTTTGAAAAAGAAATGAGAAAGGTGTGACACTTCCCAAGGGTAGATAATTTCTCAGGGCCTGCAGAGGAAAGTGTGGAGTGGATCCCTAGGCTGGTATTGGTGGTGCCGACCCCTACATTATCAGATATGTCGTAATCCAGTAAAATAATAAAGGTCTCATTCAACACTCAGCCTCTTTACTCTACCAGGTATTTTAGCAGAGTTGACCTTTATTTACCTCTCTGCTGCCTTTAGAGGATGAATTTACATTTGTGATTATCCTGATTCACTGCCTTCTCTAAATACGAACGATATCTTATCTCCATTTAGCAGGGAAATAACATGATGGTAGCAAAAGAGAAGAAAAATCCTTTATGCTCTCAGCAGCGCAGGCGGAAATGCTACATCCTTGCATTTCTCTGCAAACGAAGAGTATGTTCTGCTGCAGGTGGGGTGGCGAACTCCCTTTGCTGATGTAATTAGTTTGAGGGTCTCTCCCTACCTTGAGTGGGGAGGGAGCTTATGTTTCAAACAACATAGCTTTAGCATGATTCCTTACGTTTCTTCTCAGCTCTAGTTACCCCTAGCCCTTGTGGCCTAGAAAAGATGCAATCTCCGCCTCAGGTTATTCAGTGGTTCTGGCCGCCCCTATCAATATGACGGTAGGTTTCCAATTAGTCTTTGAAGTTTCTCGTTGCAGATTAACATTTCTGTAGATAATCTTCAGATCCAGTCCCTTTCCATCGGGTGTTCCACATAGGGACAGACTTTTAGGATGTCTACGTAACATGTTTAAATACCACTAGCCTGATTCACGAAATCATTGGCATGTTCAACTTGCACTTTCAAGTGACTTTATGTGCGAGTGCAAATAATATACATACGACAATTTTGGACTCTTAAATCAATTTTACACGAGTAGTGTTCCTCAAATATGGAATATTACTAACCTCCTACCAAAGACTGGGAATGGGTGTTTCACTGCACGGGAATCTTTGGAAAGTTTGGGAATATCTGCAAATTTATGAGAATGAGGGTGTTCACAAATCTTTCTATAGTCCTTTCCCACATTAGACCCTTTTTAGATTTACTCATAGTAAAGGAAGGAGTAAATATCTTCCCAAGATGGGAATGAGAAATTGTAGTCTTAGGAAGAAGGGCTTTTTCCACCGGGAAAACAGATTCACATGGAGAGAAAGAAAAAGGTGCAAAAACAGCAATTCGAAGGTATGCTAATCCCCCTTTGCCTTGCCTTTTATTAGGAATTCACAAAACATTTTCAAGTTTCCTTCTGCAACTTTCACAGGTAGCAAGGAGTGTGGTCCATTTGTAAAATCCTGAGCATTGTAACACAACCATGAACAGTGAAACCCGTCAGGTGCCAGCTTACATATACTTATTTGAATTGGATCCAAGATTCCATAGAAAACATTTCGCTTTTAAAATAAGTAATTATAAATAAATAACAGGAAAGCTGGACATCTAAGATCTCCCCCCATCAGCATGAAAACCAAGAACAGACACGTGGGATCTCTGGCCTAGTTTTCTTTAGGTTTGCATTTATGGATGTGTAAAAGTTGAACAATTCATAACTAACCCTGGGCAAAGCACTACGCTACGCTCGCGTAGTTTGCGAAGTTTGCGCTACTACTCACAACGCGAATTGCACGTAGCACAGTGCAAACACGCGTAGTGCAGCGGTCATTTTTTGCTTGCTCGCGGTCCTCAACGTCAAGTTGGCGACCGCGAGCAAGCAAAATGACATCCCGGCGAGACTTTTTCCTCGTTCGCGATCAGCAACATCAAGTTGCCGATCGCGAGCGTGGAAAATAAACCTTCCGGCGAGATTCTCAACGCGGGAGGTCAGGTTTCTCATTGCGAGTGGTCGCGTATGCTCGCGACCGCTCGCGATGAGAACTACCAGTCCGCGTTGAGAAAGCTGCCGCTCGAGTAAAAATCTACTCGAGCGGCAGTAAAAGACAGCTCGCACTGTGCAAGATGCCGTTTTCAATGATTGCACAGTGCGGACAAGCATCCGGCACTGTGCAATCATTGCGAACAGTGCACTACGCAGTTCGCGTAGTGCTACGCGTAGCTCGCGTAGTGCGAACTGCACTTTGCGTAGCTTCGCGTAGCGCTCCTTCGCGAACTACGCCCAGGGTTATTCATAACGTGTTTTTCAGCTTCAAATGGACTACTTATGCTTGTATAGTCAGGTGCTAGCGTAACTAATGTCAGGATAACACTACACCCTTCAACTAAACAACACTATACTCCATATATTACAAAACACAACATGCAGATCCATAACATACCAGACCACTCACCTCAAATCAGCACCACTACCCTACACACCACTCCATAACAATACATTCTCCAATTTACAAAACTGCACTCAACACCCCTTTGCAAGAAATAGGTATACACATATTAACCCCGCAAATATACAGCAAAACAAAAACATATAGGCAAAGCTATCCACACATTTCCACGCCACACAATTCAACTCCACACATTTCCAAACCACCCCAAATAATTAGACACAAACCACATACTTCAACACAAGAACACAATTACACAACACTACAAACATCCAATACACACCACAGAATTCCACATCATGCCACACAATTCAGCAGCCCACTACATAATTAGACCCCACTACATACCACTACACAGGACAAAATTTCATTCCACACAATGCCACTCCATAACACACAATGCCACTCCACATAATTCCAGTACACTCAATACCACATAATTACTATCCACATAATTCCGCTGCACATCATGCCACATGATTCCACTACACAAATCCACTCCACACCACATAATTCCACGCCACACAATTCCACAACTAACAATTCCAATCAAACCCACATAATTCCACTCCACACATCAGACATCCACTCCATAGCACATGGGTAAAAGACATTGTCGTTTACAACGCCAATAGCTCTAACACAACCAAATGCGAGACCTACTGCATTTGCAGTGCTCGTTTTAAACCTGCTGCAAAGAAATTGGCAACAAGGATATATTACATTAAATCTGTTCTAGATCACTTAATTGGTCACAAGTAGGCTGCATTTTAAAATATTGGTTAGGACACCTGATGCAGAGATCATTGTGTGCCCAGCAATGTATTGTCCAGCAATTTAACACATTGTAGGAGAGTTCTATGTGTTGTCTAGTCACAGTTTTGACGCATAAATTAGCAGAGTGTTAATGTGCCTGCTACAAAGCGCATCGTGTAACATGCAGATCACAGATTTGTATTATATTTAGATAGGTAGGTGGGCTACTGAGATTATTTTGTTACTTCAAGTTCATAAGTTGAAAACTTTCTAATATAGCACAGTGATATAGTTACAAGCATCAAGGAGCTGCATGCAAACTAAGTCATGAGCTTAGATCCTTACTGTGTTTCTTCTCAATCTGTTGTTATTCTAAGATTTCAAAGAAGGATTCCTTTTGGAATGTAATAAAGCTTTGTTAATACAGACAACCACAATCACTGTGTTACATTTTATAACTTGACTTTGGGCATCTTCTGACCATTCACTCTTAAAATAGAATGCCTAGAAGTATGGATGATATGTTTGTCCTACACCTTATAACCCTCATTGTTTTATGCAACATTTCTTGTACGTTAATTTACATGCATGATTTATTATGCCTCTGTGCTGATGTAAAGCGCCCTGACACCCTACACTGGTATCAGTAGAGCTATAAAAGAATTAAATAAAAATTAGTAGTTCCCATTTAAATCATTATTCGTGTAATTACTCAGACAGATAAATCTTGCATTCCTACAGCGCACATTTCTTACATAGGGAGTTAAACACCTTCCTCCAATAGTTTCTCTTAAGTATTTGTGAGGTGATAACAAGATGTGCTTTGTTTTCTTCCATTGCATTGGCATCTAGGTGTTAGGCTCCAGCCAGGATAATTGAACAAAAGAAGGGCCGGTGGCCCTTTATAAAAGGCCTTTGTTTTGGGCCCAGTTGGATGTTAAAATAAGAAAGTCCCCTTGCTGCCTGTAGGTTGCTGCTCCTGAAGGAATGCAGACAACCTGCGGGTTATGCTGAATTATATCCCCAGTCCGAAAATGACATCAGGACAAATTCAGCATGCTTCCTTGGGTTGGCCGGATCCCTGATCCGGCCCAAAAATAGCTGCCGGAACAGGGATCCAGCAGAATCCCCCTATTTTCAAGCTCTGCATGCAATTCTACTTAACTTTAATTAAAAAAATTACCTTATGCTCTATCTCTGCTGCAGTTGTCTTGGTTGACTCTAGCTTCTCCACCAGTTCTGTATCCCCCAAGAAACTTCCCTGCGCAGCTGAGAGAAGGGTCAGGAGTTCGTCTTCCAAGTGCTTCAATTCAATCTTAAAATAATTCTGCTGCTTTGTCAGTACAGACTAGAAGAAAGTGCAAAACAGCCGCCAATAAATTAGAGGAAAATTGGTGAAGTTTGGTCAGTGGTTATACTATTTTTTAGACAAATAAAATATTTCTACCATAAACATTAGAAAATATAATCAAGTGCTGCCCACTTCCATAAATAATCGAGGACCAGTGAAAATTACACTGAATTAGAATTAGACTAAACACAAAATAGAAAGAATGTTCTTATTTGACCGTCACCCCCATTCAAAATTACGATTTGGGAGGAAATATGCTGCCAAGTGCCTGGTGGGAGTTGTGTGGAGTGAGGGGAAATGACAAGTGTAAGTGTGCCAAATATATAAAAGAGTGCACCACTTCTGGACTGTTTGAGATATAAAAGGTATCAATCGTAAATATTTCAATCACTTTCGGGGGACTGCTGCATGTGTGTGACATTTCACATAACTGTCACCCACGGAACACTGTTTCAAGCAGAAAATGTCTCAAGGGGAAAGCAAAACCATGCCCGAGAGACATTTTCTCCACAAACCAGTCTCCTGGACATTTGCACACGTGGTATGCCTTGTTCTGCAATTTTCAAATAAGAGAACAACCAAGTACATTTGCAAAGAACCCAGAATTCCGCTTCATTTATTGCAAAAAAAATAAGTGTATTTTATGTACATTTTTTGCAGTTTTGCCCAACTCTTGGGCATCAGGCAGTCTTATCTTGCTGACCTATTGGTCAGCTTTTTGCAGATAGAAACAAAAGAGCGACAGCTCATTAAGTTATGGTGTGCTTGATGCTCCCTTTTTCTTAGAAGCATTTTTCTTGCCAAGGAAGGAACTGCATCAATATTTAAATATCTTCAGCTGCAGCGATGCATTAACTTTAGTAACACTTGTTAATATTTTTGTTTATCTGTTTATTTTCGAGAGACTCTCCATTATATAGAATGAATAAAAAACTGAAAAACAAATCAAGAATATAAAAGAGGACATATTGACTAGCCCCAATAAAATCAGGCTTACTTGAGAAAATGCTCACAAAATAGTGCAATCAAAGTTATCAAGCTTAAGAAAATGAGACATCTGAAGGCTTCGATGCTTTTGCGCACTTCATTCACTTTAAATTAAAGCTACCCGTCTGACCATTATATTAAGTAATAAATGTAACTAGTACAAAATCGACTAAAGCTCGAAAAACACCCTTTAGCTTAAACCCCTATACAGATTGCAATTGTAATTGTGATTGGTCTCGTGTATGCTATGAATGTTTCCACATGGCGCTCTAAGGGCCTGAATTTGAGGACTAAGGGTCCTCGTCTTGGTTATTTGTGCCCTTAAGTACGATGTACATGCACAAATGGCCTGGTTTGCAAGCGTAATTGGACTCAGAAAAGGTGAATTTACACTCATACCATGGGATTTATTCCCATGTAAAATTAAACCACTGCGGTGTGATTTTATGTGAGATAATCTGCCTAGGGCATTCCCTGGACAGGGTGTTAGGAATACTAGCATAACACCTACAAACATTTGAGCTTATGGCTATTGACAATATTGTGTAAGTCACACTCCGAGTAAAGCTGTATCCATTGTGGCTTTGTGGAGATATCACCACATTTGATAGTGGTTTAAAAAAATTATACATAAACAGAAGCTTGCACAGTAGAGATAAAAGCCCCAAAACTAGTGTGGACGTACAGAATATTTTCTTTGCAGAGAAAAAAAAAAAATGAGCTTAGCTAAGTATTAACACATGTGTAAATGTCGACCTGCTACATTTACATAAGTGAATATTCTTAGGTGTACAAACAGTCCTGAAAGGCTTCGACAATAGCAGCTTCCCAAAATAGTCAGAACTGTATTGCAAACATAGGTGTAAGCCTAGAGTATATTTTGCCTGTGCGATTTTGCAGAGTTAGCATCAACTTACCAGCTTTGCCAAACTTTGACTGCCAATGGTCAAGGGTGGGCGTCAAACTCCGCTCCGCTCCGACAGCGGAGTTTGCAGAGTTTTGCCCAGTCCACGCTCCACTTGGAGCAAGAAGTTCGGCAAAAAAACTCCACCTACCGCCAGCGGAGCAGAGTTTACCGGCTCTCTCTTGCTGCTCACCCAGACCCGTCATGGATGACAGTGGCTGCCAAGCCTCTCCCCCAAGTCACTATGATGCTGCTGTCAAGAAGCCATAAATCGCCACAGTGCCAAGACTCAGCCAGTTATGGGTTGATAATGTGTGCATAGATATATTAGGATGAGAGAATGGCCTCATAGTGAACTGTCACTATTCAAACACATTCACGGTCACCCCAATGAAGACAGAGGGGTGCGTTTCATGGTACGCTCTGAACGACACTCTCACTAGCTGAGAGTAGACTAGCACCGATATAATTATTATTGAACTTTAGACTTGCCCGTTATTTAGCTTCAAGGCGGGATTGCAGCGGCCTTCGTCATGCCCCTGAATCAAACCACCTTTGACAACAGAGGAACGTTGTAAACAAAATGTATTTATTCGCCAATCCAAACGCACTCCAGACATATCGTGATTATTCAATTGAGAGGAGCAGACATTTCTATTTGGGTTCTGACTGAGGCCGAAGAGTGACATGAATGAGCATGTCACTATAAAAGCAAAGCTGCACAATCAAACTTATACAGTACTTGGAATGGAGATAAATGTGCATGCAGTTCACAACCAGACTGCTAATAAATCATCATAGCATTGGAGCTTTCTAGTGTGTAGCTGAACAAGTACACGCAAAACATTCCAAGTGATCAACACAACTGTTCAGTCTTCAATATCTTAAACATCACAAATTACAGAATTACAGTACCAAATATTGGAACATGCTTTATGGTTAGAAATTAATGCACCTTTCTCTTTCCTGAGTGAATATTAAATAAAGTTCAAACCACCCCGCCAAGTGAGCCGTACCCCACAAATCGCCTTTGAGCAAATTTGATATCAATGCTGAACGCTTAAAATGTCATGTGTAACTGAGTTAATACGGTGATAATACCAAGTGAAATGTTGAACATGCTTAAAGATTCAAGGAGGTCAAGCAGCCTGTGGAGGCGAGCAAGGGCGGGTGCGCCCTGTGTGACAGTACCAGAAGACCATCCAGTGTCCGTATCGAGGGAGAGTAAAGGCGGGTGAGCCGTGTGATGGCAGGATAAAAATAAAGCCTGGGTAAATCACGATGAAAGGAGTCCTGGTTATAGAAGCAAGGTGGCGTCTGTGTTACCGCATCCGGTAACACAGACGAGACCAGTCTCTTTCGGCATCCACCACGCTGAAATCTGTTCGGCGCACCCGCCACCTTGCTTCTATAACCAGGACTCCTTTCATCGTGATTTACCCAGGCTTTATTTTTATCCTGCCATCACACGGCTCACCCGCCTTTACTCTCTGTCTTCTGGTACTGTCACACAGGGCGCACCCGCCCTTGCTCGCCTCCACAGGCTGCTTGACCTCCAGGTCACGTCTCTACATAGGGCCTGACCTGTCCTCCTGGATCCCCCGACCAGTTTTTTTATCTCTCACTGGCCTTGTGGAACCATATTCCTTTATACCAAGCCATACTGGCAATTAACTCGTCACTGTCAATACAGCCCTGAAGAGTCACAGGATCATTCCCGTAAGACGAAACACGTGTCGGCTGGTTGCTTTCTTTTGATGTTGCCTCATTAAATAACTTTCTACAATTACTCTGGTGTCGACCCAAGCAATTTGATCTTAAACGAGACTCCTTGTTCCAGTCATATCCTCAATACGTGTGCCCGGGACTGTGTTCTGGTATTATAGGTGTTTTGCAAGATTTTAATCGCATCTAGTAAGGATTTGTCATTAGAGTGTCTAACTGCCTCTTCTTTGTTTTTAATTTCAGACTATAACTTATGTAAGGTTCTCGTAATTTTACCATTTTGGCTGCCATCTGTTTTATAATATGCCCACCTTATGACACACTTAAATAAGTGATGATAATAATAAGTATCAAAGGGAGAGGGAGGAAAAGTACTAGAGCCAGTTCACTTCCCTGGTATGTATGTGTGAATCAAAGAGAACTAGCTCAGGAGTGGGTGCTCCTAGCGTATGTTTGTATTGGAGAAAAAACACATTATCTGTCATCTGGATATGACATCCTATTAGCAGAGCAAGACTGGCCGCCAGCATTTGTCATGGAGTGCCCTAAGGGAGAAAAGGTAATTTTTCCAGCATTTTTCGACCTCGTTTCCATACATTTAAAACATGCATATGCGCAGGAGTGGGCGGTTGCCCTAGCTCCAGCATTGTACAAAAATCATGCTGGTTGGGATGAGGATTCAACCCACCATGTGATACCGTTAAAAGTTTCCCCAAATGCTCAAAGGCAATACCCTATAAAGCAAGAAGCTAAAAAACAAGTCAGGGAGATCCTAGATCAACTAGAATACCAGGGTGTGATAGAAAATTGCACCTCACCAATGAACAATCCTTTGTTCCCAGTATCAAAACCTGACAACACATATCGTTTAGTTTTAGATTACAGACATTTAAACACCTGCACAAAGACATTTGCAGTTCAAAATGCACACAGTGCCGCATTAATGAATAACTGTGCGGAAAAATACAAAACTACACTTGATATCTCAAATGGATTTTTCTGCCAAAATATAGCGCCTGAAAGCAGGTATTTGACCGCATTCTCAGCGCTAGGGTTCCAACGGCAATTTTGTCGACTCCCCCAAGGGTATAAGAATAGCCCGGGGTTGTTTTCAGCAAGGGTAACTCCAAAATTTGGATGAAGAAGCATTGTCCTATGTAGATGATATTTATCTGACGGACGATGACTTACCGAGGCCCTTGACCAGGGTGAGCACCATTATTATGGGATTTGCCTCTGAGGGCTATAAATTTAATTTCAAAAAATCTAAAATTGCCCATCTCAATGTCCTATTTTTAGGGTATGAGCTGTCAAGTGAAGGAAAAAGCCTAGCAGCTAACTTTTTAGAAAAGTGTGCGCTGCTCCAACCTCCAAAATCATTAAAGAATTTACAATCAATTCTGGGATTCCTAAATTTTGGTTGAACATACATTTTGGATTACGCAGAAAGAGTAAAACCTTTCTACGACTTAATAAAACCTTATTTTTCAGTCAGACAATGGACACAGGAACATACAAATATCCTACGTTCACTTAGTGATCCGAGTAATATCGGGTGAATGCGGGTACACCTATTTAACTTTCAATGAAGGCGAAACGGTACCAATCACATACAAATCACACCTGTACACAAACACAGAAATGCGTTTCACTTCAACAGAAAAAATCCTGACAGCAGTGCAGACCGCTGTAGCAAGAGAAAGAGCACTGGCTCAGGGAAAGCGCATAATAGTCGTGACCCCAGTACCAGCCTTAGAGGCTGTTACAAAGGCTAGTATTCCAAATGCGAAAGCCTTACATCCCAGATGGATACAATGGGCTAATTCTCTTACTGCGACGGATGTTGAATACAGATTTGATCCAAGTTTAAAAACACAAGCATTTCTGGAATACGAACAAGAATATCCTCTACCAAATGAGATTTTGCCTCTAGATCAGTATGAATACATTATTTACACTGACGGATCTGCTCAACCGGCCATAGGGAGTAAGCAAGCTTACAGCGCAGCGTGTGCAATCGTTAAAGGTCACATGCGCGAATGAAAGTTCCATCCAAGTTGCACTAAAACGCAATCTCTAGGAGCTCAGTTGGCAGAATTAAAAGCACTAATACTAGCACTGGTGAATACGGCACACGAATTCCCCACACTAATTGTGTGTGATTCCTTTTACTGTGTACAGTCGTACAATGAATATTTACATCATTGGGAACAAAACGGGTTTAAAAACGCGAAAGGTAGCACAATTAAGCATAAAATGCGATGGGAATAGGTAGTAGAGTTAAGAAACGAACTACCAAGGGCTCACGTGATACATACACTGAGTCATCAGCGTGATGGCGTTCACGTTAAAGGGAATTCATTGGCTGATGAAGCCGCAAAGGGGGCTGTACGCACAGCGCCCGTAGCTGCAATCACTCATTCAAAAACAAGTATAGGCGGCGAGATTTTGGTAGCTGTCAATGCTTCACGCAAAGGCAGCACAGCAGTACCTAAAAAATTTCCACTCAAGTACTCCTACAAGTTAGATGCACAAAACATTCCATATGCTCAGATTCCTGGAGTGCGGGATAGAGTAATACCAAATATGGATCGTAGGCAAGGCTTCATTCTAGCAGCACACAAGGGTTTGGGTTCTGCGCATACAGGGGTTACACCAACTATTTCTTTACTGAATCAGAGCTTCTGGTGGCCAGGGTTAACAAAGCAGACCAAAGACTATGGCTTAAAGTGCGACATCTGCCTGCAGATGAAAGGCTCCACCGTAACACGCCCAGCACAGACACCATTACTAAAATCAGACAAACCACTCGCATGTGTGTATTTGGACCACTGCGGACCCCTACAATCGGATGGGGCCAAGAAATATATCATGGTTGCAGTGGATTCCTGCTCTAGATTCCTATGGGTTTGGCCTCAGCGCTCGGCTGGCGCTCGAACTGTTATAAAAGATTTGCGAGTCTTTATCGGCACATACGCAGTTGGCACGTTACATTCTGTTCGTGGCCCGGCATTTAGCTCTCGGGCTTACAAAGAGGCCATGGAAGGAATGGGCGTAGCATTGCGGTACTCCTCTCCGTACCATCCTGAGGGAAATTCTGTTGCGGAGAGGAAAAACCGGGACTTAAAGCAATCTTTAACAGCTAGGGTATTAGGCAAGGGCGGTAGTTGGGTCAGTCACCTTTATGGGGTCCAAAGAGCAATAAACAACCAGCCAAGAAGCTCTCTAGGGGGTGTCACTCCTTACGAGGTCCTATTTGGGACAAGAATGTGGGTACCTGATCTTGATTGTGGAGGCACAGTGGCGGATGAAAAACAATTTGATATCCATGATCGTTTGGCTGTTTTACAGAATCTAAATGAATCCAGGACACAACAAAGCAACGTCCACTTAAAACAGACCGCCACTGAGGAAGTCAAGGCAGTAACGGCAAGACCTGTCTGGATCCCAAAAGTTGGGGATCTGGTCAGAGAGAAGATTGCAGACAAGAAAGAATTGGGACCATACTACTGAACAGCTGTACCGGTCCTAGCAATCCAAGGCACAAGAACTGTACTTCTGCCGCCTCTTGCCGGGAAAAAAGAGAAAAGATTTGTCTCAATCGACTTAATCAAACCACACTATGTGGCCGATACTAAACAGTAGGCCTCGTGGTCTCCACAGTAGCAGACGCCCTCCTCTTGCTACAATCCAAGAAGTTCAAACAGAAAGACTCATCACGTTTGAAGAGCCACCTGTACGGAATGATGGACTAAGCAATAATGCTATGAAACTCGTTCCACTTCAACAAGAAGTTCAACTTCAAGAAGAAAATCAACTTAACAACCAAGTTGCAATAAGACCGACTACAGACGTCTACGTCAACATGCCTCGTCAAGAGCAAAATCCAATTTCAACAAATCCCGATGCAATTCCAACAATTGATCGAACTGCTTCTGGCGATTTCATGAACTTTGATACTTTTCACTGGATCCAAGCGAGCCGGAAACAACGCCAGCCAAAAAATCACACAAACAGAAACTCATTGACTTTTTGAACTTTTTAGAAAGACTTACCTGGTGTCACCTTGGATAGAACTATGGTATATCACTGGGATTCTATTTTTTCTTTTCTGGCTAGGTTTAACAATAACGTTTAGTATGCTTATTAATGGACGATATCTCAAGCAGAGCTCTACAGCCCAAAGAGTCAATTTGATTTTATAGCCACACCAGTCTTCACATCGTGAGCCAAGAGACTTGTCTTCAGTGAACATCACAGCAGTTCCTATACCGGACGGTATAGTATGGGACAAGATTGATTTCGCTATTTTCGGACCAACTGAACTTTTAAAGCTTAAACATGTATTTAAAATTTCTTTAAGTGATATCATTACCTCCAGTACATTGTCTGATGATTGGGACACTGAAACTGTAAATAATATGATGTCTGATTTAGAAAAAACTGCAGCATTTCCGAACAATGAAATGTTAGAAGGTACTTCAGACTATGATACATTGTACTGTTACCAACATTATGGTCATCATTTCTTGCACAAATCCATAACACCGAGAAATGTATTTGAATACCACCAGTGGGAACACTGCCCAACTCCTCCAAAAGGTAGTTCGCAAACATTTGCACAGAAATTCACATACTTTTCAGGGTTCAACACATCTGTCCCGAAGTCATTTTATTACAAAGTAGCAACAACATCAGCACAGAAAATTATGTTGACTAACACCAAACAGATTTACTCTGCTTCCTTTATGGCCCAGTTGTCTACACAGGGTTTCGACCTATGGAAAGACACTATAGATTTAAAATCAATCTGGGGTTCGAGGGACTGGCAGGTCCAGGGAACAGAAGCGCTTTTTAGACCATGCCTCATTCCACAGCAGATGATATTTCTAAATGACACTGTGCAACAGACATCCTGTCTTGGACTAGCCAAGAACAAGGAAATGAACACACCTGGGTTTCCAGCACCATCACAGATGGGTGGGGGGCAGAATTCAACTACACATGGGGTAGGATTAGATGACATTCTCCAGTACAACAGGTCAGATCCCAATTGGACAGAATGGCTGATTTGGCCCATTCCTAGGTATAACTGAGGGGTTGAGTATCAGTAGGCCAGATACATGCTATGTACAAAGACAACACCCAGGGGTAGTGACATCCTATAGTGTTGGGAAGTTGTGCCTTGATTGGCTAGAGACCTCAACACTCACAGAAGTAAAACATCACTTGACCTTACTCACACCTGATGTGGACCTTAGGGATTTCTTGTCAGGCCCAAGGAAAACACGTCAGAAACGTTTCATATGCTGGCATTTATGCCTATTATAATGAAAACTGGAAAATATCCCAACAGGAGGCCGCAGAAAGAATACGGGAAATAGACCGTATTAACTTAGAGAAAGCATTAGCTGTAGTGGATAATGGGTTAACAACTTTAACCTCCAGGATTTACTCCTTAGGCAACATTGTGTCTTCGGCAATCGACATATTAGAACAAGATCTGGCCTTGTTACAATACGGGCAATCCCAATTACGTTCTATTATGATGTTAAGCTGGACGCTGCAATCTTTGGGTGCAGGCTATGTGCCCTGGCGTTTTATAAACACCACGTCTCTGTTTTCAGAATACAATCTAACTGATAAACAGACAGAAATGGCACAATGGGGAGCCAAATATACAATGCTGCGTATTGAGAAACTGGAAAGGTTACCATTCACTGTAGCCGAATTACCATCAACTGAATGGCTAATTCATGGCCAAATCACTCTGCCAGTCACTACGTTTCAGTTTCAATATTGCCTTGAGCAGAGGCAGGCAGGCAAATATGAAAAAATGGGTAAGGGTTACGTTAAAGAAACTTGGGAGTTACCATATAGATATCGATGCCAGAATGGGGATCGAGAAGTGTATCTGAGTGGTACAAACTGCAAGAACGCTTTAAGCGGTTCTCTCATGTGTCAGGATATTTCTCTGCACGGAGCATGTAGTGGTTCGGTAGCGAACTTATCGTGTCACATGTCAGGGACCCCAGCGGCCATGATCACGCCGGTTTTCCAGCTGCTCTCAAATGGGAGTTACTTGATGCTAAATGATCAAGGTTGCTGTGGGATGCTTCCGGGCATCGCCTATCTGGTCACTGTTAACTCCAGGGTTACTTGCTGTATGCAAGTATTGTTTCCGCCACTAAACACAGTCAGGGAGGCGCCGTTATGGCCTTCGTTGAATGTTTCCTTTATACAATTTGATACTTTGAGCAGACTGAAAGCCATGCTTTTTCAGCAACCTGTGCCCGTAACCTCTGCTCGAGAAACCTTTGAACTTCAAGTTGCAAGGACCTCGACTGAGATACAGGCTCTTATACGTACGAACTGCCCCTTTCATTTCGCAGAAATGGTGGGTCGTATCTTTAACATGTCTGATACGAGCAGTATTGTACACCTATTTAAGACCATAGGGTCAGGACTATTAAGCACCTTTCAGACAGTCCTCGGAGTAATCCCAAATTTTATACACTCCGTATTGGGAAGCGTCTTTGGAGGTCTCCTGCTTATCCTGTTCCTAATTGCAGGAGTCCTGATTGTAATCTTACTGCTATGCAATGGACGGCCCAATTTCCGAGGAAATGGCGAACATACTCATGGAGCGGAAATACCGTGAACGCATGGTGCAGCTTCTGTCTATACCTTGCCTAAGAGAACTGAACGCCTCTTGGTTTCTATCGTTTAGACCAGTCTGGGTGGACTGCATCTTACCTGTTCTTCGATGCCTGTTTTGCGGAGAAGAATGCACGTTGGATCTCTGTCTAACATATCCATCAGATACGCCTCCGGACATGGATGCTATGCTGGACCCCCTAAAGGCCCATGCTCTGCGTTGTCCCCAGCGTCTTCCAATTCTGATGAACGCATTGCTTGAGAATCCACAGGTGCCGTTTGCTCCTGCTGGGTTAGGTGGCTCCTCCACAGGCACTCAGGTAACAACTGCCGCACAAGCTGCCGCAGCACCGACTGTTGGCAGTGCTGAATATGTGCGATTGACGTTCTCTGTGAGGCGTTGGATTTGTCATTTGCAGAAGCTAATACCGATTATGCTGTATCTCCAAGCCAGGAGACTTAATGTTGAATTGGCTCATCGCGTCCTGGGAAAGAATTCGGCTTCTCCACTTCGTTTCATAAATAAACGAACTAAATTTGGAACATTTCCTAAATTGACACTTTCACTTGAGAAAGAATGGCTTTTTTCTGCTTGTAATAATGCAACTTTTATAAGTGAGACAGAATTGACTTTTTCAAGTGGCAACTAAAGAATAGCTGATTTTTAACATTTTAAAAAAATTTAATTGTCCTTTAAAACCATGTTTTTAGCTGTTTTTAAGAAAGAATTTTAAATTGTCCACATTTTAAGTATGGTCATTGTCATCCAATTCGAAAGTGGAGTGGGTGTTACGTTTCGTATAGAGGCCCTAATATAGACACGTTCATATATGCCATATATGGTCATAATCGTATATGCCCTATTATGGTCATACTCGTATATGCCCTATTATGGTCATAATCGTCTATGCCCTAATATAGTCAGGATCTCCTATGCCCTAATATAGGCATGATCTTTCATCTCTATTAGTTCCCTACAGTACACAACGAACTCTGAGGGTTGAACGTTATCTAGTCTGTGGTTAGAACACTGCAGGGTTTTTCCCGAACACAGGCCTACAATGTACTCATAAATTATGCATGAGCATTCACCAGCTGCATCTCCCGCATAATATGTATGTACAAAGTTCACCCCTGACGTCTTCCTCATTTCTAACAAAGACCAATACAAACCATACTGAGGGACGAGACACTTTAGGGTATAAATACACCACATCTTGCTACAGTGAGATAGAGGGAACCGAGACTTCCATGCTGACACACTGACCAGAGATGCTGACGCTCCTGCATGCAGTCACTCCAGCTGACAGCGGTCTAACACAGCCCTTGCGGGGTGTCCAACTCGAGACCAGGACGGGGTCCCACACTCTCTCTATTCAGGTAATGGGGTTCGACTAAATCCTAGAAGGATTCTTGGCTCTTAGGCTTTTAGACCTACACACATGCTAGGTACACTTAGGTATATCTAGTTAGGCATCATAGGAGTACGCGCACTTTTTATAATGCATTTCATATATTCACGTATGTATTGATGATTATTGCAATATGGTAGAACTGTACTATCCTTTCACTTTTATCGTACTGCTGATAATATATCTCTGCTATTGTCTGCTGGTTGCTGCAGCACATAAATTTTACACTAGAATAACAACTATTCAATAAATACTTATTGAAACGCCCAGACTGTTTATTCTGTGTAACTCTCTGAGACAAACCGAATAAGTAAGCACGAGTGACTGAGCAAAAGTAGTACATTGTTTCCACGATTCTGAGGGATCAGGGTTGTCATGATCTAAGGTTGCCAGGAACTAATCTCTCCCCGATAAGAGGAGATTCTAGTGGCACTGTGAGCTAGCTAATGCAAATCCGGCTAACATACGGGGTGGGGGTGCACAGAGCCAGTGTGCCACCAAGCCCACAGTTTATGTTATCCAAACGCACAGGTCCTGCAGGGGTACTATAGGAACTACACGACAATATCCAAGTTAATAAAAAGTCAGCAACTGAACTGGCAGAATTTTCTAGACTTTCCGGTACTCCAAAAATGCGACTATTACTCCTGCGGCTTCTATCTTCCTGCTTTATAAGCTTTTTTCTGCGCAGAAATGGAGCACTTGAGAATATGGAGATGTCTGGCTTGCTTATTGGAGTAGTCGTCAACCAAACTTATTCTTGTTTCAGCATTAGAAATCCAGATGTTTAGGTCATGAAGGTCTTTGCGAATGCCAGCAACCTCTACCTGAAGCAGGTCTGTGTTTGTCTTGGTGCTTTGAGCAATACCATGTACAGAATTTAGCTTAAGGAGTATTGTCTCTAGGGTAGATGAGGAGTCCAGGCTTCCTTTCACTGCGGACTCAGGAATTAGCAGTGATTGTTTCGAAAGTTTTAAGCTGGCTTTGGCATCCCTTTCTTTCATGTTGCAGTCTCTGGAGTCAGACATATTGAAGTCTTAATACTATAAGGACAAGCGTAGTGAAAAATTGAAGGTTAGAGACAGACGTCTGGTGGTCCCTTAGTAAAACAGCGCAGAGCCCTTGTTAATGGATCCTTGTTAATGGCCACTTAATAATGTATGGTGAACCCTTATTAATGGAGCAGCAGAGATGTTAGGACTACAGACAGAAGGAATCAGAAGGCACAAGTAATCACCTCAATAAATGAAGCAGGAGCTGCTGCTACAGCTCGATGGACAAGGTATGTTTGATGACACCTCAACGTTAATCCTGGGTTATGAAAATGGACCACAGAAACTAATGTGAAGTACATTGAGCTTATGGTAGTGACCTCATGCTCTAAACATGGCCGCAGGGACCACTGCCATTTTGTGAGGGTCTGGCGTCATCTTAACAAAAGGTATTATGAGGCTAGCACACAGATGTGGTCAAAGAACCCAGCTAAAAATGGGATGGCATCATAGTTGTGTTAGGGCTAACTGAACCAGATCAGAACAGTTCAAAACATTGTGCTGTACCTAAAGAAACACCACAAAGGCGGGTATTAAAGGTGGGTAAAACATGGCTCCAGAGACCATCGCCATTTTGTGAGGATCAGAAGATAAAGTACATTATACATGAGGTCAGCATTCAAATGTGGTCATAAATTCCATCTGAACATAAGGTGGCATCGTATTTTCTGCATGGGACCAATTAAATTAGTTGCAAGAGTCGAGAAAATGCAGAAATGTCCCCACGTCCTGAGATAATTAGCTAAATAGCTTGACCCCCAAAGCCCCGGCGAGCCGCGCTCGTACACGGTAGATACGGGTGGTATTAGCAAGACACAGCACGCCATGGACAAGCGCTCTTACTGCACCAGTAGAGTTGAATCGAGTTAAACGTGAGGCGAAATACTTCTTAGAAGGGTAGAAATTACAACCGCAATGCGCCTCAGCTTTTTTCAGTTGCAGTGCACTGTTGTGGACGCCGCTCCCACTGTGAGGAGGATGAATGCCGCCATCTTGTGCAAGCAGGCTGCGGGGAGCCTCCTGTTAGTAGTTGTTCACGGTTACGTTTCAAGGTGCCGCAGTCACACCATCGCGTACAGCGCACTTTTCGCCACTTAGGAGTGATTTTAAATGTCAAAAATAGTTGTCCGGTCGACATGCCGGAGGTGCAACAGAGCTCAAGACTCAGCCGCCATAATGTCTGTTTGCCAAGCCACGCCCTGAAAGCCTAATCTTTAAAAACAGTACACTTTACTTATAGATCTGCTAAACAGACTCAGCGTAAGTTTGTGCCCTGCCCATCGTTGCATTCTTCATAACTTAGTACTGTCATTATAATCCATTCATGCATGGTTTTAGACAAGTACATATTCAATTCAATATTTATATATATGATCTCGCAATATTCATACCTGTATAATCCATATCATTTATTTATTATGTGATGGAGCAGGGTTTTGCATAAATAAAACCTGCTCTGATTAAACCTCCCGTTGTTTGATAAACATTAACAAAGTTTTGAGATTAACAAGAAAGCACTAATAAATGTTTTGGAATAAAGAATAAGAAAGGTGTGGGAAAATGACAGTATGTTTAAGTAGGCCACAAACGATTTTTCTATGAGAAGATAGCAAAGAAAAAGGGCAAATGGTGTTATTTTGATGAGCAAAAGGAAAAATGAAAGCATGTTTATCATGGACGATGATGACAGCATGAGTTTGAACAAAGGACATTTGAGAGAAAGGAGCGACGAGAGTGGTGTGACTTAACACCTCATGCTTCTTAACCAATGGGAGAAGGACTTTTGGGATTTTGCTACAAGAAATAGGGTCGGACTTCTCAAATTTAGGGTATAACTATTAGTGATGTTTTTCTTTATGGGGTGCGTGTGTGAGACTCGCCTGAACAGGTCAGAACAAGACTTGTATATGAGGCGATCGTGGGAGCTGTTTCTTTGAAATTCTTTGGCTGATGTTGTCTGATGCGGACTCCTTAACTTTGCACCTCATACTCTTGTGAGGTTTGCCTCAGCTTTCCCTTCGGCCGGAGGGTTAGATTTCTGACTATTAGCACGCTGTGATATAGTTTCCTTAGGTTCGTATGAAAATTGTTTGCATTTATCTTGATATAATGCACTTTTGTCTCTTACTCTATCCACTCACCTCATGCTCCTTAAACGAGATGTTATTTCGAATCTTGATTGTACTCTTTTGTGTGATGGTTCTAATTCGATTCTGTATTTATGATTGACCATTTTGTTATGCTCACAAAGAAAATAGATAAAGCAAAGTACATTGAGAAACTGGGTCGGTCATCATTAATTATTTGCATAATAATGAGATTTATATATAGTTGTAAATAGAGTATTTTGTAATATATTCCCTTCGTTCTAGGTCCTCATGTGGGGAATATTCATCTAAATCCTTTGCCAAATCCCTGTCAACTCTCAGATCTGTCGGAGGACCTGATGTTGATATAGGCCAAAATTCAGTCTTGGAAATATAGATTTTTCAGACTGATTAGCGCGTGGTGTAAAAATACACACTC
Source organism: Calotriton arnoldi (assembly GCA_963921515.1). Classification (NCBI taxonomy): domain Eukaryota; kingdom Metazoa; phylum Chordata; class Amphibia; order Caudata; family Salamandridae; genus Calotriton; species Calotriton arnoldi. Next base: position 1,808,312 of record CAWUFW010002729.1, read on the forward strand.
AGTCCGTTTCAGTTTTCTGCTGCGCCACACGCTATCATTTTTGGTAGCAGGGGTAGGATGGTTTAGTGTACATTGATTATATTGGCAATAGATTAAGATGAGGATTATTGTTTGTTATTAATATTTCGTATTTTTGTTATATGTAGTGGTCGTACCTGTTGACCTTAAAAGAATTTGTTAGCGGGTCCGGAGAGTCCTAAGTTCCCGGGATAAGCTCAAGGGCTTGTCTTAGTGTGGCATACACTAAGTAGTATTGCGTTGTCTGCTGTTGATGCAAGTATTGAGCAATAGCCGTATTGTCAGAATTGCACAGGGAACTTCGGAGTTAGTACAGTAGAGATTTATTTGAGTACCTTTAGAAAGCGCATCTGGAGAAGTCCCGAAAGCGTTTACTTGAATGAGAGTAGAATCATGCTGGTCGGAGATTTTACTAATAGTGGGAGAATTCTTGGAGAGTTTGTATCTATCTTCTTTTAGTGGATCAGACAAGCTGAAATTTCTATGTGTTCTAACGTTGTTTGTTTCAAAGATCTGTAAATAGTTGCCGATTATTTTTGTAAAGGAGGGTCAGTTGTAGGAGTTATACTGATGTCACAGAGTGCCGCACTGCAAGTGGTCAGTTAGCGTGAGTCATCACAGAGAGTCGCGCTGCTATTGGATAGTTAATGTGATTTGTCATAGAGAGAAATATGTTGTCATTGGTTGGTGTGAGTTGCGGTGGTATTGGTCAGCAAAAACAAAATAGTTTGCCAGAAGAGCGGATGGAGTTTTTTTGGATTGAGTTTTAGCGATTAACCAAATAAAGAATGAAGTTATTCAAATTGTTGAAAACTTTCTTTAGAAAATATGAGCCTATACCTATTAGAGAGGGAATTCCTGTAGCACCTGATGGTATGCCTGCTTCTTTTATGTCATTAGAAAGGGGTAATCATACATGCACATGGTTGGAAAATTGGGTGAAGTATACAGAGAGGGATGGTGTTTTGGCATTTCCAGAGCATGGTACTTTTAATACTAGGATTCTAGAGAATTTAAGATATCAGACGAATGAGTTGAAACCAAGTCCGAGACCTATGCAGTATGAAGCGCTTGAAGAGTGGGAACATGAGGCATACAAAAGACATCGGGATAGAACTGAAAATAGATATAGAAACACTGTGAGTAGATACTCAGAGGCAAAATGGGATGCACACATGAAAGAATGGAGGAGAGATGTAGTGGCAATGGGTGAAGGAATGTATCCAGTTGTACTAGTGGAGAATAATGAGGGAGGGAAATGTAAAGAAAAGAAGAAGAATGTTTCAGAGACAGAATCAAATCCGAATGAAGTAGATGATGAGTTGTTGGATGAGTTATTAATGAATAGACCTCCACCATATCAGGAAGGATGAGAGAGACCTTCATCAAGTGCTCCATTGATTCAGATTGCAGATCCCCAAATGAAAAATACAAGGAGATCTAACTAAAAGAATAAATCAGTTGAGTTTGAATGCAGATGCTTTATCAGTTCCAGTGACTATTGGTCCTATAGTTCCATTATATAATAATGAACAATGTGTTTCACAGGTACATGCTCTAACAGTTCCTACAGTTCTGAATGACAGGACTAGTATTGGAGCAAGTGAATCAGAATCATTGATTGATATTTCAGAAAGGTCAGTAGAAACTCCAAAACGTGGTGTACAGATTGATCCAAGGAGATTATTAGAAAATACGAAGGGAGTGACAGTGATACCTACATCAGGAGGGTCTTTAGGGCCTTCACCGGAAGAATTGGATGAGTGGATTAGAGGGATGTCATCTAATAAAGTAAGCATGGATGTAGGCAGATTAAAAGCGGATTTGGATGAAATGATATTGGGTACAATTAGTTCAGAGTGATTGAGTAGATATCAGGAAGAAGAGTTGTTATTCTTGTGTAAAAATATCACAATGAGAGCGAAGAATCTTCATGAGAAGTTTGCTGAAGTTGCACAGACATATGGAGTAGATATAGAAAAGTCAAAGGCTTTACAGAAAACATACAGATTGGATTTCAGTGACAAAGATCTGGAGAGTTTGTATGCCTTAGGAAAACGATTGCAGATTAAGGAGTTAATTAACACCTTGAGACGATGGGGTGAATTTGATCGTTCGAAAGGTAGATGTGCTAAAAAGAAGGAAGAAACAGGTATAAATACAGGTGCTTTGTCAGTGTTTCCGGTGTGAGAAACAGGTACAGAAGTGACTGAAATTATATATCCCATGAGAGAGGTACCAGGAGGTGGATATGTTCATGTTCCATGTTCAAGACAGGGTATATTGTCTTTTACGAATGAGTTTTCCAGGTTGAGAGAGAAACCAGTAGAGTGGTATAAACAAGTAGAGAGGTTTGTGAAAGTTTCAAAGGTTTTGTGGAAAGACTTTGATGGTTTGTTTGATATTGTGGTTCCAGCTGATTTGTGGATTAAGTGCAAAATTGCAGTAGATTGGCCAAACGAAGAATATCCAAGAGATGCGAAGACTGGAGCACCATCTGATGAAGTGATGAAAAAATATAATCGGGTTATAACCACTGTTCCCTGTAAGCTGCATGCCTGCGCGGCCGCGCACCCCTCTCACCTCGAGCGCGCAGGGTGGCGTTTGAAGTGCGCACAGCGGCAGATAAGTTCAGCAGCAAGTGCCTCCTGCACTTGCTGCATTTCTTTTGTTAAAAGGGCGCGGCCGTGGGGAGATTGTCTGCCTTTGTAAAAGTATTCATGTTAATCGCAGCGCCCGATAATGCATTGCAATTAACATGATTACTTTCACAAAGACACACAATCTGCCCCGCAGCTGTGCCCTATTAACAAATGAAAGGCAGCAAGTCTACAATCACAACGTGTGCTTTCAGGTGATTGTGAAAGTACACATTGTGCTTTTAGACTTCCTGCCTTTCTTTTGTTAATAGAGCGGTGCAAATTGTGTATGAAAAGAATGCCTGGGGCAAGATCTTAGCGCAACACGGCTGGACAAAACAGGACAACGCAGCGACAGCAACCTCTAGAGTGGACGTTTTTTGTACCTCAGCAGTGACACTACATTCGGGGAACTTTGACATCATAAAACATCAACAGAAGGCTAAATTTTCAAACTGCGCTTTGCAGGATAGGTTGTTTGTAATCCTTCCTTCATCAAGCCTCCTCGGATGGAATTGATATGTGTATGTGAACACATTTCATTTGATTCGGTGTGTGAAATACTGTCATGTTTTATACACACGCCACTGCCTGCTTCCTTCCTTTACAGTTGGTTCCCTCTTGCCACTTCTCTCTGAGCTCTACTTCTCTGTTTCACTGAAACTAATGTGTATCTCCCTGCCTCCCATATAAAGCACTTCACCTGTGGTGACGGGAGGGCTTTAAGTGGGCCGGGTCCTGCCGGTTTTTGCCATCAGCCTCAGAATGAAAACAAATGGTAACTCTGCAGCAGTGCCACCCTTCACTGCCTTTGATGTAACTAAAAAAAGACTCATTATAGTTCTTTCAGTCTCATCATGTCAGACCTGAAGCATTTTCAATGTTATATACAACGAAGCCATAGTTGTTGCCAATTTATCTTATGCAACTAACAACCACTGACAAAGCCAATAGTCCTGGCTTGTTGTAGGTGTAATTTTACTTGTTATATTATATATCTGGATGCAATGACAAAAGCAGCAGAAATATCTGTCGGGCATCAGACTATGCTAAGCACAGATTTTAAGCTTACTGTGCTTTTAAGCCATGCCCTTAATTACATTGGCCACGTCCCTTTGAGAGACCCCCCAGTTTTTTCATCCCACTTAAAGCCATGGGTGACGGCATGTGATACTAGGCTCCTTGAGAAACCCACTGATTGAGCAGCATAATACCAGTGGGGCAGCACACTATGCTAAGTACAGATTTTTAACTTAAGTGTTTTAAGCCACTCCCTTAATTACATTGGCCACGCCCCTATGAGAGCCCCCCCAGTTTCTTCATCCTACTTAAAGCCCTGACTGCAAGCAAGACATGCTTTGATGTGCCATCCCGTTGTGTCAACGGACTTACTTCACGCCTGTGACTCGCTGCAAGGGGGGAGCAAACAGACACAGGTATATTATTGTTTCAAAAGGACCAGCTGCAAAGTTCCTTGCCTCCAGCAATTTTCAGGCAATAATAAATATGTCAAGATAACTCTGGTGATTAATGTTCTGCCTGGAGAAAGATAGGAATTTGCTCTAGTGGAAGTTTTAAGGTAGCGCAGAGGGTTAATATGCCTGCTGCAAAGAACGTGTACCATGTAGATCACAAAGTGCATAGAATGAAAATTGGTTAGTGGGTTACTACTATTGTCAGAGAGATAATTTTGTTACTTGCAGTTTATAAGTTAAAATCCTAATATAGACAGTAAACTATTAATTGTCATCAAAGAACTTCATGCATACTGCAAGGTATAGATTAGAGCGTTATGATTTTTTCCCCAGCCATTCATTATCCTAATGTTGCAAAAAGGGTTCATTTGGGTACAAAGCGATTCTTATTAAAGAGAAACCCTAACCATGGCTTTACATCTTAAATTCCTAGTTCGTTCTTCTCCAGACAAAGCACTCTTAAACTGTACTGCCTACCAGTATGAATGACGTCACTCCTTCACACTGATTTACATACCTATGATTAATTGTCTCTGTTTAATGTGTGTGCAATGTAAAGTACACCCTACACTGGTATGAGTGACACTATAAAATGAATTAAGTGCATCTCAGAGAGAGGGTAATTGAGACTTGAGCAGCACTTTTAAAGGGCAATAGTGAGGGAATCACTGGCGGAGGTGGTCATTGGGGGGCGCCAACAAACATTGTCACACAGGGTGCCATCAGCGCTAAGGCCGGCCCTGTGCGGGGCATATTGTGTGCCTATGAGAAAGTATTCATGTTAATTGCAGCGCATGACTGGTGCTGCGATTAACATGAATACTCACTGATATTTGTTGCTGCACCCACACGCGCGGTCCGGCTCCTGGCACACATAACCTTGGCTGCAGCGCAAAGAGAGCTTATACTGCCGCACACAGAGGAAAAAAATTAGAGGGAACATTGGTTATAACCTATTTGAAAGGAATGATTTCACCAAAAGAGACAGATTAGGTTAAAATAGATAGAACTACACAGGAATCAAAAGAGACAGTGCATGCTTACTATGAAAGGCTTCTTCAAGTGTTTAAACAGTATAGTGGCATTGAGAATATTTCTGACAAAGACATGGGTCATTTTGTGCATAGGTTTGTGTTTGGATTGAGACTAGAAATTAGCATGATGATTCAACAGCATTTAAGTTGTTGGCAGAGTAAGTCTATAGACGAAATATTGCGTTATGCGAAATATTGTAGTGATGATATTGAAACAAGACATAAAAAGTTGAAGGAAAAATTAATGTGGGCCCAGATGAAAGCAGCACAGAAAGGTGGATTTGTGGATTTTTCTCAATCAGGTTTTCAGAGCAAAGATCAGGGTGTTCAGGATACTCAAAATGCTACTGCTCCTAAAGTTGGTGGTACAAGAGATAGAAATAATTAAGAGGATATGAAGAAGAAATATCCGTGTCATACTTGCGGTAAATTTTGACATTGGAAACGCGAGTGTAGGAGTTTGTTGACAAATGCAGGTGGTGGTACAAGTGTTAATGATATGAATCAAAATCAGATAGTTCAGATGCAAAATCAGAATTTACAACTGTCAGATGGGAGAGGACAAGGTTTACAAATGCCTCAATCTCAAATTCCCCAAGCTCCTATGCCTAATCAGAATATGAATGGTCAAGTACAAAGATACAATACGAATGTGGGTTTTCACACAGATGAAACAGCAAAACAAAATGTACAAGTGGCTTCACAATATTGGTTACAGTCTCAAGGGAGTGATTCAGATACATCTCAATGACGGTGCCTGAGGAGGGAGGAGGAGTGCGTACTTGGCGCATCCCTAGAGTTAGATCAGTGTGGTCCTTTTGCGGATGGAGTAGTAGAAGGTAATGTGATTACATTCCTTGTAGACACTGGCGCTACCCGTTCCACTGTGAGAACTGTGGAAATTCTTAACCTACCCCTCTCGGGAGATAATATCCAAGTTGTAGGTGTTTCAAATCAGTTGATCAAAACTCCAGTAACAAAACCAATGAAAGTGCAAATCGAAGAATTTAGAGACTTACATCATTTTGTGGTGTGTGATACAAGTCCGGTTAACCTTTTGGGTAGAGACTTGTTGTGCAAAATGAATTGCACCATCTACTGTACACCAGATGGAATAGCATTTCATACTAAAGATGAGGATGTTGTCTTTAAGATGGCAAGACAAGGGACAGAGGTGAATGATTTGTATCCTTTATTTACAGTGAAGGATTTGCCTGTTGAATTGAGAGAAACTGTGTTGACTGATGTGTGGGATTTTTCAGGGAAAGACATTGGATTGATGAAGGGAGTTGATCCTATTCAAATTACAGTCAAACAACGTGCAGAAGTTCCAAAAACCCCACCTTACAAAATGAGTCCTAAAACAATTGCTGGAGTAACAGCTGTGATTGAAATGATGATTGAACAAGGTATTCTAAAAGAGATACTAAGCAGTCCTTGTAATTCGCCTATTATGGGAATTAAGAAACCAAGTGGAAAATATAGGATTGTTCAGGATTTATGGAAAATAAATCAGATAGTAGTGCCTTGTTGTCCAATAGGGCCAAACCCAGCAGCGATTCTTTATCAAATTCCATGTAACACAGAATGGTTCACAGTGATTGATTTGTGTCAAGCATTTTTCTCAATACCTTTGTATTCGGATAACCAATATTTATTTGCATTCTGGTTCGGGAACCGTGTCTTGGCATGGTGCCGAGTTCCTCAAGGGTATACTGAAAGCCCCTCAATCTTCAATCAGATCTTGAAGAGGTGCTTAGAGTCATGTCCCAAAAACTCAGTGCTAGTTCAGTACATCGATGACTTGCTTGTTGCGTCAAAGACAAGAGAAGCTTGTGTGACAGAACCTATTGCTCTACTGAACCATTTGGCAGTAGGTGGGCATAAAGTGTCACCACAAAATTGCAATATTGTCAAAAAGAAGTTCTTTATTTGGGGCAAAAAATTGAAAAAGCAGTCAGAATAGTGTCACAGGATGGAATGAATGCGATCTTGCAAATGAAACCTCCCAAGACACAGAAAGAGATTCAGATGTTTTTGGGTATGGTTGCATACTGCAGACAGTGTATTCATGGATTTTCATTAACAGCCAAACCATAACAGAAATTGACTCACAAAGATGTGAATGATCCAATTCAATTGGATGAAGAAAGCATGAAGGCATTTGTTGAGTTGCGAGAGAGCCTTTGTCGTGCACCAGCATTAGGAATGCCAGATTTCAATAAGGATTTTGCATTATTCTGTTACAAAAGAGACGGTTGTGCACTTTCAATTCTAACACAAATACATGGAACAGCACGTCGTCCTGTGGCATATTTTTCAGCAACACTTGATAGTGTAGCTGCAGCTTTACAAGGTTGTTTGAAAGCAGTTGCTGCTACTTGTGTGAGTCTGGAACAGAGTGAAGCAATTGGGATGGGACATCCATTGAGGGTGTATGTGCCACATTCTGTTGAGATTTTGTTGACACGGACTCGAACACAGCATCTTATGAGTAGTCGGTTGACAAAATATGAACGAGTGATACTGGGAGCTGAGAATGTAACAGTGACAAGATGTACGAATTTAAATCCAGCTACTTTATTGCCAAATCCAGATTGTGAAATGGTGGTGAATGAAGCGGATCATGATTGTCTGGGTGTGACTGAATTATGTACAAAACCAAGGCCAGATATAAAATATACTCCATTATCTGAATCAGATTGTGTGATGTTTGTGGATGGATCTTGCTTAAGAGATGAAAGGAGTACCTTGCGAGCTAGCTATGCAGTTTGTACAGTGGCTAATGCCATTGAAGCTTCATGCTTAAAAGGAGTAAAATCAGCACAAATTGCGGAGCTGGTAGCTCTGACTAAAGCGTGCTATTTTGGAGAAGATTGAAGGGTAACCATATTCACTGATTTCCAGTATGGCTTTGGGGTTGTCCACGACTTTGCACAAATGTGGTCTCAACGTGGTTTCTTGACCTCATCAGGTTCACCAATCCGAAATGGAGAGTATGTGAAAGAGCTACTGTTGGCACTACAATTGCCCAAGGAAATTGGAGTTGTGAAATGTTCAGCACACAGATCTATCACAGTCAGAAATAAGTACGCTGACGAAGTTGCGCGTTTTTGTGCGCTAAATTCGGTTTCAATAAATAAAAAGATACAGAAATCTGATGAAAAAGAATGCAATCTGATGTTCTATCTGTTGAAACTTGGGAAGAGATTAGGCAGCTACAAGAAGAAGCAAGTGCTGAGGAAAAAGGGATTTGGATCAAAGCAGGTTGTTCACGTAGGGAAGAAGATGAAGTTTGGATTTATCCTGATGGAAGACCAATAATGCCAGATAGTCTTTTGTCCCAAATGGCGAGGTTCTATTATGGTCCTACACACATAGGTAGAGATGCTATAATCAGGATGTTTAAGGAGTCCTGGTTCAACCCTAAGTTCAGGGTCATTGCAGAGAGTCTTTGCCAGAGATGTGTGACTTGTCAGCAGCAAAAGTCAGGAAGAAAGACAGTTGTTAGTTGGGGACGAATTGGAAAAGCAGCTGGTCCTTTTACATGGTTACAAGTTGATTTCATAGAATTACCAAGATGTAATGGACTAAAATATGTCTCGGTAATCGTCTGTTTGTTTTCTCGGTGGGTGGAAGACTACCCAAGAAGACGCAATGATAGTTTAACAGTTGCTAAATTGCTTCTTAGAGAAATCATACCTAGATTCGGATTTCTGGTCTCTTTAGAATCAGATAGAGGGACACATTTCAATAATGAAATAATTTGAATGATTTGTTCAGAGGTGCAAATTGAACAAAAATTACATTGTGCCTATCGACCAGATACATCAGGTGTGGTTGAATAGGTCAATGGGATAATCAAATCAAGACTTGCAAAAGAGTGTGCGTCCACTGCACTGAAATAACCAGATGCTTTACCATTAGTTCTAATGAGTCTGAGAAGTATTCCTGATAGAAAGACTGGATTGTCTCCTCATGAAATTATCATGGGCAGGGAAATGAGACAGCCAATAGTTCCAGCAAATCGACTAATGAATATAACTGATGATTTGGAACTTGATTATTGCAAAGGATTGGCTGATGTGGTGCGTTCTGTGTCTCATCAGGTTGGAGAAGTTGCAACCACAACACAGCAAGAACAGGCACACGACCTGAATCCTGGAGAGTGGGTTTTTGTCAAGAAGCATGTGAGAAAGTCGTGTTTGGAACCTCAATGGCATGGGCCATATCAAGTGATTCTGGTGTCAACGACAGCAGTAAAGTGTGGTGGCTTGCCGAATTGGATTCATGCTAGCCATACACGAAGAGTCCCAAGTCCACTTGAGAATAGAGAATCAGTTGAAGGTGATCAAGAAAAAAGAAATGAAAGTGATCAAAGAGAACCTGAACAGACTGATAATCAAGTAAAGTGGGCACCTGCTACTGGGTCTTGTGAGACTGCTAAAATCGATACTGTGAAGAGACTGATTTCAGAACAAAGTAGTGAAGAAGAGAAAAGGGAATCAGTTAATAGAAATATTGAAACAAGTCCTGAATCAAACGAAACCAAAGAAGTTCAAAAGAAGAAAGCAAGAAAAGGAGATATTTGGCCAAGAGGAGTGAAAAGACTGAAATACACTTTGAATTCCAAATACAATTGTTAAAATATCTGAACAATGTGATTCAGAAGAAGATACAGTTTGTCGAACAAAAAGAGCAAGAGTACCAAACAAGAAATACACAGCACCTGAATGGACATATTTGGTTGCTGAGACAATCAAGAAAACAACAGAAGAATTCGAGCTAATTGACAAAAAGAGTTATGAGCCACCCTAAATGAACTGTGTTAAAAATTTGGGTGCAGAAGATTGAAATATTTTCTGGAATTACAAAAACTGAAATTGAAACTGGAACTGTGTTGAAAAACAAAAAAAAATAATAATAAAAGAGGGGATTGAAGCAGATCTCGAGATCAGAAGATCAGAGCTGTGGAGACTTAAGGCCTGAAAGTATTTGGATACACATATTTTTAACAAGTTTAGATTTTTTGTTTTTTAGTTAGTTTTTTTTAATTTTTTTTATTTTAAAATGGCTAGGATTCAGGAGACTGGTAATCGGAATCAGGGATCAATTAGGTGTAAGTGTATTAACGTTTGTTGTGTATGTGTTTTCCTAATAATGGTTGTTTGGTTGATACTAATAGTTGTTGTGCCTTACTTTATGTTTCCTATTAAAGAAAATACAACTAATGCTCTAGTGAATGTAGAAACAAAGGTGGGAGAAACTCTTAAAGAAGACCCGCATACTAACATTAAGAGATTAAATGGGAATGATTTACATCAAGATAATTCTATGAATGATTTCTCATCAAATGCGTTTACTAAACTTCTTTATGAATATGTGAATACTATGGATGCTAGAGATTGTTACGTGTGCATGCAATTACCGTCATCTGTGTCAGAAGGGGTGACCTAACACCACCTTCCCTTAACATATGGTATTTCGTGTAGTGTACTAACTAGTTGGTTCTATGAAAAAGGACATCTGCAACACTATTATTCAAATTTGGATTTAGTTTTCTCAGAACTTCCAATTTGAAAGAATATGAATGTAGTGAGTAGTGCAAGGAATGCCGAATACATGGGGGAGTTTTTCCATACTACTAAGACAATAGATACTGTATATGACCATAGAAATAACTTAACCTGTAGATTACGGGGTGAAGAGATTGAATTCATTAATGTTGTAGATGATAGAATTTTCAAAAGAAAGCTGCTGAAGAAAAGAGTCATGTTCCTCCTTGGGCTCATAGAGGGAAATTACAAGAAAGGTGAGACATATGCTGCAATGACCCTGTATTGGCATCATAGGGGAAGGTTTGCTTATTAAGGCAGAAGACAGATTATAATAATTATTTCATTGGTTCTAGTGAATGTGATCATATCTTCCTGATTACAGGTGGCTGGGGTTTAAAAAGGTGGTACGGATTGTGTTTTCCCTGGAGTTTATTATGTGTGTGGTAAGAATGCCTATTATAGGTTACCAGCATGATGGTATGGGTGTTGTTATATGGGAATTGTTTTTCCAAAAGTTTACCATGTAGATAAGACTCATGGAACCAATGAAATGAGTAAGAGTGGATTAATATGTAACAAAAGGGGAATTAGTGCCGCTGAATATGTGGGTGATATTTTTGGAGCATTGATACCTTCAGTTGGGGTAATTTTAAATTCGCAGAAAATTTGAAGATTGTCCACGGTGGTTGATCGTTTATCAACAGATACTGCTGGTGGATTCTTAAGGATTGATACTGAAATGGTGGCTACGAAATCTATAGTTTTACAAAATAGATTGACTCGATGTATTATTGGCAAAAGAGGCCGGAGTCTGTAGCATGTTGAAAATTCAACAGTGCTGTACATATATCCCTGATAAAATTAATAATCTATAGGGATATATTTCTAATATTACACATCTAAGGGAGGACTTAAATGAACTGAAGGTTGACGGTTCTTGGGAGAAACTTGGTAAGGGTTTCTCTTTTATGTGAAACTGCTTCTTAACATTTGGTAACAGCTTGTTAGGGAAAATACTAATACCAATTACTGCTATTGCTACTGGAATACTAATACTGTTTCTAATATGTAAATGCTGCAAATGTAAAGGAAAAACACTAGAAACAAAACGGAGAGCAAGGAAAAGAAAGAGAGAAGAAATAGAAATGGAGGACAGGAAGAGAAATTATTACGAGGTAATGAAAGATATAGATGGGGTTAGGTTGAAACAAATGAGAACCAGTGTGTTGTGATACAATCACATTGTAATCAGATTTTTGGACTTATTGATGGCTTAAGTAGCCATCAAAAGGGGGATTGATGGAGCAGGGGTTTGTGTAAATTAAACCTGCTCGGATTAAACTTCCCGTTGTGTGAAAAACATTAACAAAGTTTTGAGATTAACAAAAAGCATTAATAAACTGTTGTTTTGGAATAAAGAATGAGAAAGTTGTGAGAAAAGGACAGTTGGTTTAAGTAGGCCACAAACGATTTTTTTTGAGAAGATAGCAAACAAAAAGGGCACATGGTGTTATTTTCATGAGCAAAATGAAAAATGAAAGCATGTTTATCGTGTTCATTTAATTAAACAAATATTAATTAACATGGATTGATAAGTTCTAAATGATTGTGTTTTATTAGAAGATGGAAAATGTAATGGAGCTTTTGTTTGAACAAATTACTAAAACCTGTTTATTTCTCCTAGAGAAAACTGCACGTTTTGCAAAGAAGGCCTCAAAATACTATTTTTAAGGTTAATTTAGCTTAAAGTGTAGAAATGAAGAAAAAAGGGTTTTATTCTTCATAGATGACGATCCCTGATGGCTGCTAAGTGTTTGGAGTATCAGCGGAAATGTACTTTTGTCCGGAGAAAAATATTTACTTTTGTGGATAACTGTGCTAGTAAATGTTTCAAACTGTGTTCGGATGCGCGTGTGTTGAGGAAGAAGAAGATTTTGATTTCCTTTGCTGAAGGACGATGATGACAGCATGAGTTTGAACAAAGGACATTTGAGAGAAAGGAGCGACGAGAGTGGTGTGACTTAACACCCCATGCTTCTTAACCAATGGAAGAAGGATTTTGCTACAAGAAATAGGGTCAGACTTCTCATATTTAGGGTATAACTATTAGTGCTGTTTTTCTTTATGGGGTGCGTGCGTGAGACTGACCTGAATAGGTCAGAATGAGACTTCTATACGAGGCGATTGTGAGAGCTGTTTCTTTGAAATTCTTGGGCTGATGCTGTCTGTTGGTGACTCCTTGACTTTGCACCTCATACTCTTGCGAGGTTTGCCTCAGCTTTCCCTTCCGGCCGGAGGGTTAGCTTTCTGACTATTAGCACGCTGGGCTATAGTTTCCTTAGGTTCATATGAAAACTGTTTGCATTTATCTCGATATAATGCACTTTTGCCTCTTATTCTATCCACTCACCTCATGCTCCTTAAATGAGATGCTATTTTGAATCTGGATTGTACTCTTTGGTGTGATGGTTCTAATTCGATTCTGTATTTGTGATTGACCATTTTCATATGCTCACAAAGAAAACAGATAAAGCAAAATACATTGAGAAACTGAGTCTGTCATTATTAATTATTTGCATAATAATGAGATTTATATATAGTTGTAAATAGAGTATTTTGTAATATATTCCCTTCATTCTAGGTCCTCATGAGGGGAATATTCATCTAAATCTTTTGCCAAATCCCTGTCAACTCTCAGATCTGTCAGAGGACCTGATGTTGAGATGGGCCAAAATTCAGTCTTGGAAATAGAGATTTTTCAGACTGATTAGCGTGTGGTGTAAAAATACACACTCTGTCCGTTTCAGTTTTCCGCTGCGCCGTGCGCTATCATATGTATTTATCTAAAAATGAAAAATACCTTATGTCTTACATAAATATGAATACAGGATTTTTTCATATAAGTCTTAGAACAATAATGTTAATTAAATTTAGTATATTTAATTAAATATTTAATTCAAAATTAAGTTCATAGTGATGCAACCTTTTTTTGTTCTGCATTTAAAATGAATATATAGTATTAATTTAAAAAGATATTTGTCAAAAATATATTTATTATTTGTTTTCAAGTTTAATAAAGTTTTTTTTTTTTTACTTTTCCCTCTACTGCTGTATGGAGATCTCTACCTCGATGACAGACAGAACTTAACCCTTTAAGTGCTGTTGTCGAGGGGCTCTTAGCCGACACCAGGGAGGTGTATAAAGGCTCTTTATTTTATTAGCAGTGATGCTAATCGGTGCACGGGGCAGGGTGACATCATTACACTAAAGTAAATGTAAAACGAGCCGATGGGCTCGTTTTACCTTCAATGCATCAGTGTTCGGGGGCATATGTCAGCCCCCAGCACTGATTGCTTTGGGAGAGGTATCATTGGAAAGGGAAGAATCTCCATTTTTAAATGGTACTTATGCCTAGTGAATCCCTGCATGGGTAGTGGCAAGGAGAGCGATCACCAAGCACGGATCCATCCACTAGGCCCCAGGGACATGTGGGAGCAACCCCTTAGGCTGCTTCCTTTCACATTTACTACTAAGTAGTATAGTGCTTCCCCCAGCATAATGGAATATTCCAGGCTTTCTGCCTCCATGAGGGGTGGATAGGGGTAATTACCCCGATCCATCCCCCAGGGGTATACACAGGGATGGGGGCTGCCTACCATGGGCATAGCCATGCCCCATCTCATTTAAAAATACACACTCTGTCCGTTTCAGTTTTCCGCTGCGCCGTGCGCTATCATATGTATTTATCTAAAAATGAAAAGTACCTTATGTCTTACATAAATATGAATACAGGATTTTTTCATATAAATCTTAGAACAATAATGTTAATTAAATTTAGTATATTTAATTAAATATTTAATTCAAAATTAAGTTCATAGTGATGCAACCTTTTTTTGTTCTGCATTTAAAATGAATATATAGTATTAATTTAAAAAAGATATTTGTCAAAAATATATTTATTATTTGTTTTCAAGTTTAATAAAGTTTTTTTTTTTTTTACTTTTCCCTCTACTGCTGTATGGAGATCTCTACCTCGATGACAGACAGAACTTAACCCTTTAAGTGCTGTTGTCGAGGGGGCCCTTAGCCGACACCAGGGAGGTGTATAAAGGCTCTTTATTTTATTAGCAGTGATGCTAATCGGTGCACGGGGCAGGGTGACATCATTACACTAAAGTAAATGTAAAACGAGCCGGGGCATATGTCAGCCCCCAGCACTGATTGCTTTGGGAGAGGTATCATTGGAAAGGGAAGAATCTCCATTTTTAAATGGTACTTATGCCTAGTGAATCCCTGCATGGGTAGTGGCAAGGAGAGCGATCACCAAGCACGGATCCATCCACTAGGCCCCAGGGACATGTGGGAGCAACCCCTTAGGCTGCTTCCTTTCACATTTACTACTAAGTAGTATAGTGCTTCCCCCAGCATAATGGAATATTCCAGGCTTTCTGCCTCCATGAGGGGTGGATAGGGGTAATTACCCCGATCCATCCCCCAGGGGTATACACAGGGATGGGGGCTGCCTACCATGGGCATAGCCATGCCCCATCTCATTTAAAAGGGGCATCATTCTTTACACACCCCGGGGGGGGCAAGTGGTGTAATTACTTCTCACCTCCCCCCTGTGGGAGGGGGAAGAAAGCCCACTAGATGCCAGGGAAAGGATTTGTTTTTTTAAATATAGGTGTGAGGCTTGCCCACCATGGGCCTGCCCCCACCCCATTTAAATGGGGCATCAGTTTTTCTGCCCCCTCGGGGGTGGATGAGGGTAATTACCTATGATCTTCCCCCAGGGAGGGGCAGAAAACCCAATAGACTGCAGGGAAACAATTTTTTTTAAATATAGGGATGGCGGCTGCCCACCATGGGCATGGCCATGCCCCCACCCCAATTAAACGGTGCATCAGTCATTCTGCCCCCGGCGGTCAGATGGTGGTAATTACCCACGATCCGCCACCAGAAGCCAGGGAATCCATTTTTTGTTTAAATGTAGGGATAGGAGCTACCCACCTCACACTCAAAACAGAGCAGACAGTCTTTCTGCCACCCCTTGCGGAAGATGGGTGTGATTACCCCCATCTGCCCATGGGGCCAGAAAGCCCACTAGACACTAGGGACTGTATTCCTGCAATATTTTTGGGGGGAGTGCCCCCCCACTGGGCATGGGTCCAACACTCCCCCAACCACCAAGGCACAATAGACTTGCTAGGATATTCAACCTACCAGACAGTTCTGTAAACTAGTCTTATAGTGAAGTCCAGAGTGGTGTGCTTCGCCAGGATTCCACACCATATTCTAACCAACAATGCCCTGTAAACCTCAAAAAATACCAACACTAAAAATACAGATTTTCCTAACATTTGTGTGAGGAAAATTTCTGGAATATGTGAGGAGCAAAAACTTCCTACCACACAGCATTCCCCTAAGTCTCCTGATAAAAATGGAACCTCACAAGTGTGGGTGGGCGAAAAGACCATGTCACAAATTAGCCTAAAGCACTACCTGCAGAGTTCAGCAATAGGGGTAGCTGCGGGATTTGGGGCTGTGCTCGGTTTCCAGCCATGTAGACCTACCAACCACAGACATTTTTTAAAACTAGACAGCCAGGGGGATTCCAGGGTGGTGTGCATTCCATGGATCCCATGAGGTTTTCTTACCCACAATGCCCTGCAAACCTCAAACTTTGCCTGAACTCACACATTTTCCTTACAATTCTGGGATGGAAACTTCCAGAATCCACAGGAATCCACTAAATTCCTGCCACCCAGCATTGCCCCACTTGTGCCAATAAAAACAATGTGCCACTTGTGTGGTTGGGCCAAGTGCCCGCGGCAGGAATGGATCAAACCAAGGTCAATGGGAGGCCCTCGCAAGGGCTCCTATTGAGTGTGAACTACACCAAATAGGCAAAAAAGTGCTCAGCACTAGTGGTGGGGGTGGGGGGGAGGTCCAATAGTTATGGGGTTAATAATAAATTAAGACATTATTAATTGGATTATATTGTATATATATTATTTTATATATATAAAATATATATATTTAAAAATACTTTAAAATAAAATAATGTTATTTTTAGATTAAAATTAATGTATTTCTATTTTAACTGCCTTAAATATTTTATTTTATTTAATTTACCATTATTTCCTAAGGTGTTTTACTTTAAGTCCCTCTCCTCCATTATTTTCTATGGTAGGGTGTTGCAGTACCAGAGGTTGGCCATGTGCGGTGCTCGACTTACTCCAGCTCTAAACTAGATCACATTTACTACTCTTTGGGGCCCTAAACTCACCTTACTCTTCCCTAAACTCATCCTATTTAGTAGTAAGTATGCCACTTTTTTCAGTTACTTCCCCGGTTCCTTGCACATTTATTACTAAGTAGGATAGTTACATATGTGAGGATCTCTTCACAGAACAGATAGGAGAGGTGGAGATTTACACTCGTAGGTTTGTGAATTGCAGTTTGTAGTAAGTGAGTAGTACTACTATAGTAATTCCTTATGCGGGGTCACTGGAATTTTGTGGCAGGAGAGGGCCAAATTAAACAGCAGGGTTGAGTAAACTATGCAGCAAGACAAGGCAGAATATGCAGCATAGTGTGGTTCATTTTGTAACAGTATTACTTCATTATTTTGACATTTTTAAACTTAACAGTGTCTGGGCATTGGTTCGCACCTCATAAGTAACAATTTAACACCAAAAAATAGCAATATGCAACAAAAAGTTGACCAGTCCAGCTTTGCAAATGGCCTTCCACTTCCAACACGTGTCACTGCATTTTTAGTAACTTTTGAACTGTTTGAGCTACAAACAAATTTAGTTTTTGTTAAAATCCGCAGATTATGTGCCAGATGATAAACTACGTGGCAAAAGTGGCAAATCTATAATCATTCGTAAATCTCCGCACAATCACATAATTCCAGTGTCTCTGATTTTATGTACTGCAAGATTCAGTTTATAAATCAGCCCAATGTGTTTTTTACATTGGGAGCAGGGGCAGCTAGTAATTGGAGCAGGTGGGGGAAGGGCGAGCAGGCCACACATGCACACACATACATACTCATACTCACCCATACTCACCCATCTACATGCACACTCACTTACACCAATACATTCACAAGCATGTACACATGCACCCACCATTCACAAGCACATTCACACACGCACACATCCATTGATAGCATGCACCCACTAGTACACATACATTCATACCTGCAAGCACGCAAACACCAAACATTAAAAGAAAAAAGAAAAACTTACCGGGCTGCAGTGATCATCTCATGTGGCAGGAGGTAAGCCTCTGAGGTTCTAGGAGGGTTGGGAACTGCCACCTCCAATTGTTGGCTGACTGTGAGTCAGCCAATGATAGGAGGCGGCAGTCCCTTACTTGTCAAAGAGTGGGATGGAGTCAGTGAGGCTGCTGACCTCACTCTGTGACAAGGCATCACTGATGGACACTTAGCCCTGGGCACTTCAGGACTTAAAAATGAAGCGTCCAGGTCTGAGTCTATCAGTAACATGCCTCCTCGTAATGAGGGGTAGGACCTCCTAGCACTTTACCAGACTGAGGAGGTCTCGCCCACAGGGCTGTGAAATCCACAAAGTTCAGCTCAGGAAGCCAGGTACCTGCACATTTAGCACATGTACAGCACCTGGCTGTATGACCTGAACATTAAGAGTGTCGGTCAGGCTGACCTTTGCTCAACCTAACATTCACTCTTCATGTTTGCAAAAAGGTGGGGACCCTCCAAACTAAAGAAGGGGCGCACTGTAATATGGCCGATAGGGACATTGTCGACATCACTAAAATAGCATGAGTCCAGCTGCCACGAGGCGGCTTTTGCGCACGTTACTACATGACTTTATTTTTGCAAGATTCTGTTTCTGCCTTTCACATGAGAACCGTCTGCTTCGTTCGTTCCCTGCTGGTTCCTGGAGTTTAGTCTGAACACTGTAAGCAAGGTCGATAAACAATGCCCCTTGTTATTCTGTTCTGGTCAGTTCCTAGCACCTAGACAAAACACGCTAACACAGCTGCTGCTGCTGGAAACTCGTGCTTTGATATTATGGGGATGCATGTTTGGTTAACACACACTTGGAGAGGGATCTTTCCAGGGAGAAGAGCCATGCGGTTCTTATGATGTAGATATACCATCTAGGCACTAAGGTATGGGGTCTGCTGACAAAGCCCAGAGATCTTCTATTATATAATAATACAAATTCTGACCAAGGGAAAGGTGGTTAGGCCTTATAGTCCTTTATCCACTGTCTTTATATGATATCTCCCTTTATGATATATGGCCTTGCTACAATGCTAACTGTATTGATATTATGCATTTTGCTGCTGGTTGTGGCTCGTATACTGCGCTTTAGAGCACGATAGTTAAAATAAACATTTTAAACTTTATTCGTGTCTTGTTCAATTCTTATTGTGGACATATAAGAGTGAGAGAGCGAAAAGGTGTGTCTTGTTACCGCAATTCCTGAGAGATCAGTGGAGTGTTGTGTTCTGGGGTGTCCAATCATTTGCATCTTCATGATTGTTTCAGAGAGCGAGTGAGACACTATAGCTAGTCGGTCCTGGGATTGTGGGTACTGAGGCGGTAGGAAGGCATAGCCCCTATACACCGAGTTCCCGTATTCCTGCACATAGTTCTGTGTATGTGCAGAATCCCTGCAACAGTGCCTAATTGGGATCTTGGTTTGTTGCAGCGCTCAGCTTTTGTTGATGGGTGTCAGCCTATGGGTGAACCAGGCTGTATAATTTTCAACCACTTCTTTGAGATTCTACAAACAGGCGGCACCCCCATGCTTTATAATTTTACTGAGGAGCTGATTGTAGAAAAAGACAGCCTGTTGAGGTGTTCCGTCCTGACGGGCTTGTTTACAATATAAAGAAGTCCTTTCTTAGTGTCATTATTTACAAAGTCCAAACCCAAGTGTTGATTTTTCATATACCTATTAGATAGCTTCTGTGACATAGTTCTATCAATATTACTTGCAATCTTTCCCAATTCGGCAAATATGCATTGTCATCTTTTATGCTTGATTTGATGTTTTTCCACTACCAGCTCCACAAATCAATTGTAAAGCATAATGGAACCTCTCCAATGTCACCTATTTCTTTGAATGTTGAAGAAGTTTCTTAAAAGTAAAGTGTATATAAAATTACATTTCATGGTCGCTTCTTCAAAAGAATACAGCACAAATAGTTTACGAAAAATATGTCACTCCGATGCAACATTGTAATTTCACCCAGTTAATGGTGCCCAGCTAACAATAATCAAAATAAAAACAAATAAAAATAAAACACAGTCTCAAAGTTCTTGTGCATCACGGAATTTTCTTCTACATGGAAATATTTTCACAGCAATTTCAAAGAAGTTGACGTATTCGTCTGTGACTTCTTTGACAATAGATACCATTTCAAAAGTGCTGTTACCTTGAGCTGTTCCAAGTCTGGTCTTTCGACGCTAACAACCTCGGCCAGTAACTGGTCCTCTAGGCCCTCTGTGGTGACAGTGAAGTTTATGAGTGTCATTTGGGCCTGTAGCTCCGGCTTGTAATGTGGGTTGGCCAGCTTAGTGTGCAGAATGAGACGAAAGTTTGGGTTGACTTCACATTCTTTATCTCCAATCTTGATATATCTAGTTGAGAATGATGACATGATTACAGAAGTAAAAATGTGAAGAGACGAATGCATGCATCTTTCAAATTCTCATTAATGTAAAATATCTATGTTTGTGTAGACATATACACATATCCCTTAAAAATGGTAAGAAAGAGCAGATTACACTGTGAACAACTGCATGTATGTTTTATGGCACAACTGCATGTATGTTTTATGGCATGGAATTTTTTAATGCGTATATGTTTTAACAAAATGTATTTATCCAAAATCAGGAAGCAAGGGTTCAAATTTGTCCGGTAAGGTAACATCATTATGAAGAGGTCTTCTGGTGATTAAGAGTGTTGTGGAGTGTTGTTTCCATGTGTAAAATAATTGACACAAGCAACCTGTAATACAATAAATGGTGTTTTTTCATCTCAATTGTGCTTTACTGTGGTAATAAACTTGATTTTTTGAGCTTTTCACTGCAGCGGTGGTGCCTCCATGAGGTCGGAGGAGCATGTGGAGAGTGAAGGAAACATAAAAATAAAATGTCAAGAAAATAAATGTACTACCATTTTATTTTGTATGTTGGCAGCAGCCGAGTCTGAGGGCGGGGTCAGCAGTAGGGAGGAACAGTGTTCATTTCAGTTTAAAGTGCGCATGTCACTTTGGCCGACTGTTTTGTAACGGCCAGCCTGACATGCGCACTATAAAACAATCCAACCCGAGCGGTCTCAGACAGCTGGGTGGAGAGCAAGCACAGGCCCCCTGTGCATGAAGGAGCATCGAACCAGCGTGCTCCAGCCAATCCTGGTGCTTCTCTCATGCTGCCTGAGCAGCATGATAACAGCGCCAGGATTGGTAGAGGGGAGTTGAATGAGGCTCTGCGACCTTGTGCTAGAGCCACCAACTGCCGAGAAGAAGAAGAGGAGCATGAGGCAGTAGGTAGGTAAATCTTGATCTTTTTTATTTTAAGTAGATTTAACTAGCTGACAGGCACTGTGAGAAACTCGCAGTGCCTTCAGCCTCAACTCTAGAGCACTTAATCATGGCCAAATAACACTGTTTATAATGGACCACGATTGACAGCTTTGGCGTAGAGCGTAAGGACGCTGCTTGTTTTGTTTTTTTCAGTCCCCTTCAGTGGGTTAAATATTTGCCCCACAGGTTTCATTTGCAGCTGG
Organism: Calotriton arnoldi; assembly: GCA_963921515.1. Lineage (NCBI taxonomy): Eukaryota > Metazoa > Chordata > Amphibia > Caudata > Salamandridae > Calotriton > Calotriton arnoldi. The sequence continues at coordinate 1,829,832 of CAWUFW010002729.1, forward strand.
CCGCCATTGTTTATTAGTACATTTGCTCTAAATAATGTGTCATTGGGCAATATTTATTTTCACGACTATGGAATGCAATCAGCTTTGCCTGCTGGTACAAAGTACAGTAAAATCATGACAATAACACTGCAAAAGATAAAACGTGTACAGTGCTTGGTTGGTACTTCACTTGATATGAGTCTCTTGGTTGCTGTCCTCTCTTGGAGTGTCAGACCAAAAGATCACAACGTATCCTGAGTTTAGGTAATGGGTGGATATGCTCACTAAAAGCTCCTCGGGGGAGCTTTGATAATAGGGATCAATCTATGGGGTTCTAATGTTGCCAGGGGTGCCCTGCCTGATGGCTGCAAACTACATTGAGAAAGAGGAGAGGACAAATGGGCAGAACTCTGGTGGGGGTTTGCAAATAAACGATAACAGTGCCTGGGCTTCAGAGCGGATATTCCAAATAACCATAAACTGTTCTGCGGATAAAAGCAATGAATACAGCTCAAATATTCCAAGGAGTAAAATATAAAACAAAAAAGGAACAACCATTTATTTTGCTGACTAGGGAAAAAACAGTGAGTCAGCATCCATCCTCATTGATAGTTAGCCTGGTTTGGTAGGCAGCAAGGAGCAAGTCACCCAAAGGCCACCCATCAAAACGTCTGAGACCAGGTGGTGGTTTAGATGATAGTGCTGGTGGTTCAGCACTGTTCTGTACTTAAATGTAGTAAAAAAAGGGGTTTGTTTATCAAGCAAACTGTCACAAGATCATGATACTAAAATGAAACCACAAAACATATTAAATCTATATATATTGAGCATGTGATCTTAAAATCATGCTCCTTCAATGGATTATCATAAAGCAGTGTTAGTGTGCATTTCTAATAGTGAGCCCCATCCAGTGAATTGTAGAAAATGAGTGCTGTACGTACTGATGTCAGCAGTGGCATTCAGGTGTTCTGATTGGAAAGAAACGAAATGCGTTGGCTGGAATGATTTTCTTTGGAATATGAAATTAATTATTACAGAAGCCAAAATAGTAACTGCTATGGGACCTTTTTTGATGGTTAGGCTGTTCGATAAGGATCACTGGCAGCTATACGAGGCCTCAAATGAAGATCTCATCAGATCTTTGCCCTCCAAACCTGCTAGCACTGGGGGCAACCACCATTAACCCATTGGTAAACATGGTGCTCAATGCTTCGCTGTCTACACCAATGGTCCCTGTGTCATGGAAGCAGGCAAAAATTCTGCCCCTGTTAAAAGAAACCCTCAGCAGACCCTGGTGAGCAATATTATAGCCAAATATCCCCTGCCAGCCCTGTCTAAGGTACTGAACAATGTGTAAATGAGCAGCTCTCTCAGTATCTTGAAATTAATAATCTGCTCCATCGTAGCCAGTTCGGTTTTAGACCAAACTTCAGTATGGAGACAGTGCTGATGGAAGTCACTGAACATTTCAGAGGCACCTTGGACGCTGGGGGTAAGGCTATTCTGATTATGTTAGACATGTGATTGGCCTTTGATACAGTCCCCGATTCCAGGCTTCTAGCACGTCTACAATCTATTGGGATAGTTGGACAGGCCCTGAACTGGTTATCCTCCTTTCTGAAGGATAGAGGACATGAAGTATGGATCCCTCCTTTTTTCTCAAGAGCATGTGAGCTGACGGTGGGAGTGCTGCAGGGCTCCTCCTTTGAGCCCCACATTGTTCAATGTGTAACTCTCTCCTTTAGTCCAGCTGGAAGAACCTTTGGGGCTAAGGTGATTACATATTCCGATGATACCCAGCTGCTGCTCACATGTGGTAGGAGAGGGGAGAATGCGGGAGAGTCCATTAAAACCTGCCTTTCATTGGTTTTTCACTGGATGACCGCCCATCAACTAAAATGTAAAGCAGAAAAGACCGAAATACTATTCTTCCATTCCAATGCCCCAGATAAGTGGCAGACATTATGACTTAAAGACATCCCACCCCTAAGTCCCCAGGGGTAAATAGTCAAGAACTTGGGAGTTAAATTCGACAACTCCCTTTCTTTTCAGCCACATATCAAGTCAGTGGTTGGGACTTGCTTTGGGCTTCTGCAGATTTTTAAAAAGTTCTTACATTTCCTTTCTTTCTCTGCAAGTAACTTGGTTGTCCAGGCACTCATAGCCTCTAAGCTGGTTTATGGAAATGCCCTGTACATGGGACTCCCAGACTATCTGTTCCACAAGCTTTAGGTGGTCCAGAATACGGCAGCCCTCATTCTCCTCAACCTGCCTCCAAGTACATGTTTTGTTGCACCTACGTGCCCTTCATTAGCTTCCGATAAAGAAGAGAATTCTCTTCAAAAGGTTAGTTTTGGCTCATAAAGCATTGCACCATACAGGTGCAGGTTATCTTAAGGCCAGAATCAGTTTCTATTCCCCCACCAGAAACCTGCGGTGAGCCAGCAGCCTTCTTGCAAGGATTCCTAAGATTCGCTGCATAAGAACAGGTGGACGGACCTTCTCTTATCTTGGAACAACGGCATGCACAAATTTCCTCTAGAGCTATGCTCAGTAGATGCTACTGTTCAAGAAAAGGTTGAAGACCTGGCTCTAACAACAAGAGTAGATGATCTGACTGCACTCTGTAGATTACTGAAATGCACAGCACCAGGACACTACAGGGAGTAGCTGTGCGCTCTATAAGTCACATTCATTCATTCATGAGCATGTAATATGTGCATTTCTATAGTGCGTATCTCACCATCCCCTAGTATAATATGTTAGGTATTAGATGTACCACAAAAAGTTAAGCAGTGAGAAGGGTCAGTCATCTGACCGAAAGCAGGTCAGTCACTCCGATGGAAAAGGCCTGCATTGTGAGAAAGGGCCTACCCCTGAACAATGGAGAGGCAGGGGATGTGGCTGGATGGATGATGCAACAATAAAGCTGCACTGTTGAAAACAGTTGCAGTGATGAAAGGATGGATTTAAGTCAAAGTAAGGAAGACCACCACTACAGTAGCTCAATACTAATTACTGAATCACTTGAAAAATACACTTTGGCCATATCTCTTCAAATGGCAGACACAATCTGGATTCAAATCAATAACCTCTTGAAAAAAGTCCACACATTCATTTGAAATAGATGAAGACTTAATCCTGGAATGTTAGTTGGGTTCTAAAGGGCAAATAGTCAAAAGCTCTCCCTAGCACAAAGGTCTCCCATTAAGGGGTGGAAAAGGAGGTAAATGAGCTTATAATCTCCCTGAGGAACAGCCATATGTATGGACACCCAGTGACAGATGCCTCCCTCGATGCTGGGAATGGTCTATTCAACATACACACCCTGCAACAGCATATCAGCAGAGAGAGGAACCCAACAGTACCTCAGCAAAGCTCTCCAGCACCCTCCACAGTGTTATCTGTAATACAGGGTACAAAATATGCTGCTATGATGTATATCTCACAAATTCCCCTTAACTCCCATGAACCAAGAAGTGCAATAAACAATCTCTCTGGCTTTGTCATCTAGGCCAGGGGTCACAGAATCCCCTATCAACAGTAGCCATCTTTCCACCACCCTTTACAAGTATATCTGTATAGCTGTGTATGCTATGCTAGGTTATTTGTCTGCTACTACTGGCAGGCATTGGCCTGTCCCAGTGTGCCTCTTATTTGCATGTCCTGTGTTCGTGGTGCAGGTCGTGTTGGTGGGAGTGCAGACAGGCAGGCTTGAGTCACACTAGCACTGTACCCTATGCTTAGCTCCCAATGAGGCTCCTGAGGCTAGCCATGTGCAGTGCACAATTGCACGTGCTAGTCTGCCCTACTCAAATGATAGCAAAAAAGACCATCAAGTTGGCAGCCTCCAAGGAGCAGTTTCACCTGAGGCTGAGATAGATGTGATGCTTTTCTGGTTGGTGGTAAGGGTTCATGTTGTAAAAAGACCAGCCCTTACACATGCAAAGAGACACACTCACTTCTAGGGAAAAAGGCAGCCGGCAGTAAATTACCAGTTTGTCACGAGTACTCTTTGACAGGACATTACCATGGCAGTTTTGTATCTGGTGGATACTGCAGCATAAGGCAAAATGTCTTCCTTTTTAGTGGCTACAAAATACAATGTGGGATAAAAATTACATTTCATCCTCCTATTCTAATGGATGGTATCTCAACATTAATACATTGACTTCCTCAACATCTTTATCATCATAAAAAAACAGAAATCTTCATACATAGTATCTCCAATTAAAGTAGGGCCCCTGATCTAGGCATCTCATTTTGCCTGCCAAGGTATGTCTTACAACAGGGCCCATTCCTCTTAACCGGTAGCTTGAAGTGAAAATACCAATTCCGAGTTGCTATTTCCAGCCAGGATATCCATCTTAGTTACCAGCTATTCAGAGTTAGCAAGCTTGGAACTGGGGAAAACCCTTGGGACCTGGAAATACCAGCGGCCAGATATACAAAGCATTTTTTGGGTCACAAACTACCCAACTCACTGAATTAGGCCATTTGCGATCTGAATTTTTTTTTCCTCAAATGTACAAAATGCAGAATGTGATTCAGTAACTTGTTACTGAATCACATTTTGCATTTGCGACTCGGTTTTTGGAAGGGGCGTGTTTATGGCGTCCCTCCCAAATACCAAATCGGTGTGGTATGTATTACTGTTATGCGACCAAATTACGGTTGCAAAACAGTAATACTTTACCACCAGTGTAACCCTTTTACAAAGGAGAAGGGGACCCCAAGAGACCCCTTCTCCTTTGAGAATGTAAATACTAATATTTTTTAAGAGCAGGCAGTGGTCCGTAGGACCACTGCCTAATCTAAAAAAATGAAACTTCAAGGGTTAATATTTTTCTTTATAAACACATCTCATTTTCCTTTAAGAAAAAAGGCCTGAATTTAAAAAAAAAAAGATTGCTTTATTAAAATTATTCACAGACATGGTGGTCTGCTGACCTCAGCAGGCCTCCATCCCTGTGATGGCTGTGATTCCTAATGGGTAGCAAACTGGGACCTACCACACTAATATTCATGAGGTTGGTGGATTTGCGACCCACAAAGAATCCATTGATGTATGAACTCAATGAGTTTCATACATTAGAGATACCGATTTCCTAATGTTTGTACATCTGGCCCCAGGTTTGTTATTTGGTTTAACTGGGTGCTTCGTGAGTAGTGGGATCTCCTGTGCAGCTACCACTCCTTATGACTTGTAATGCGGCCATATATAGTCAATTCTAGTCAGTATTGGGGCCTCCCTAAGATATTGTTTCCACATAGTTTTGCATTAGTGCCTAAAACAAGGGTTTTACATGAGGGCTTATCTCACGCACTTCTTTCAACATCTGGAGTATTTCAGATCTTTATAATGACAAAACCTATTGCTAAATAAGGGCCATTTTTTATTTGTATTCTAAAATATGTTTGCTTTTGTAAAGTACTAAATGCCACTTGGGTGCCACCTTTGATCTTTAAAGGATGTACTGTAGGAATTATGGACAAGCATTGGCAAAACCAATAGGACTGGCTTTGTAGTAGTTTTGTTTTGCCATGATTTTTGTAAATCTTTACTGTTGATGGAGCTATTGGGTCCTCACCAATGTAAAAAAAGGAAATCATTGTCTAAAATCAAAAATATATTTCAGTCTCATAAAGCACCCATTGCCATATTAGTCCTTGGTACTGAAAGGAACTACTATGTGTGCGCCTGTGCTCCCTGTGAAGTATCACATTAATGTTTCTCACAATGAAGGTAGCCAGTGGCTGAATCAGCCTGATCACTGCCCCATGTTGGACGCTGCAGTGCTGTAAAAAATATGTCAGCGACACAAGAACAGACCAGTGCATGAAGAGAATAAACAAAAGAAAGTCTCTAGCAGGAATGATTCAAAAGACTGAAAATGTAGATAACTTAATATTTGTTACCTCAATGCTGAGCACATCAAACTGGGCAAGGAAATCATAATTTTAGAAATGGGCTACACTGGAATACTATGAATGCATCGTTATCATGCAGTTAAGAAGGCAACTGATAACATAAATGGTATACAGAATGGATTTACTTATTCGGGTCTCCACCCTAACATATAACAAACACCCCCATACGTACAAGTTATGTTGAATAATCACAAAATGGCACACCATGAAATGACTTGAATATTTAGTGAGTGTTTTTTTTTTTAGATCCCAAGGCTTTTTAGCAAATTTATGTGAAAATTATGGATTAAAATGCACTAGTAAAGCCAATTTTTTTCAAACTTTTTTCAGGGAAGAGAAGCCCCCACCCATTGTTCTCCCCTGGAAGAATATACAATATTAATTATGCAATTATGTAACTTCAGCAATGTTAATTATTGTGATGTCATCAGGCTTAAGGTTATGTGACTATGCAGGGTCAAAGTTCATTTGATGTCACTTCCTGTGACATCATTAAGGTCAAAGGGTATATGATGTCACTTCCGCTACCCCTGGCATTATGGTGAATCAACGTCCATGCCATTCTCACATAGAGAAACCCCAAAGCAGGTCCACAGGAAGTGGAAAAATGAGAAGTACTGTATATCTTACCAATACATTTACAGAGTTATCCGAAAATGGTGGAAGTTCTTTACAACACAGTCATTTTCAGACCTGGATTTGGCCATTGATTGTAAATGTGCCTGCAAATGCTTACTGAAATCCCACCAGTAGATTTCCTGCAGGTGTGTCAGCTACCCCTGTGAGAGTTCTCCAGTCCAGCTTGCCCCCAGTTTGCTACCCTCTGCTGGCTGTCTACCTGCAGCCCACTGTTTGTGCCTCCTCTTCTTGTTTCTTGCTCTGTTTTGCCTTTTTCTGATCATTCATTTTCTGCACTCTGTTTTGCCTTTTTCTGCTGTTTTTTCTGCCTTCCTTTTTGCCTTTGCTGCTCGTTTTTCTGCCCTCTGCTTTGCCCTCTTCTGCTCTGTTTTGCCATTTCTGCCCTCTGTTTTGCCTTTTCTGCTTGTTTTTCTGCCCTCCATTTTGCCTTCTCTACTCATTTTCAGCACTCTGTTTTGCCTTCTTATGCTCTGTTTTACCTTTTCTACTAATTTTTCTGCCCTCTGTTTGCCTTTTCTGCTCGTTTTTCTACCCTCTGTTTTGTCTTGTCTGCTCGTTTTTCTGCCCTCTGTTTTGCCGTCTTCTGCTCTGTTTTGCCTTTTCTGCTCGTTTTTCAGCCCCTGGTTTTGCTTTTTCTGCTAATTTTTCTTCCCTCTGTTTTGCTTTTTCTGCTTGCTCGTTTTTCTGCCTTCTGTTTTGCCTTTCTCTGCTTGTTTCTTCCCTTTTTCCGCCATTTCATCAAGACCTGACTTTCCAACAAAGACCTCGTACCCCAGTGTCCAGATACTCCCAGGGGTGACAGTGCCATGCTCTACAAATGCTGATTGATTGATTGATGTGCTGCAATACTAGATACTCCTAAAAATGGCTGAATTCCCTATGCTGGTGTGTCTGAGATGCAAAAGTCACTTCCAATGGAAATTATATTTTTGCCAGTCAAAGGCTATATTGGGCACTTGAGTGCTTCCAAATTTTACTTGAGTTGATATTGTCTTTTTATGCAGCACTTTTTGGTGGAAATACAGATTTATAAAGGTTGCCCAGTTCAGCTGCGGAAACATAGTCCTTTAGAATATTTTTTAAAAGTCTTACTTGTCCATCGCTTGCCTTTCTCTAAAATGGAAATCACTTAAACATGAAGTACAATTACTGATAAATAGTGTTGTAATTGACACACTTTGTCCAATTGTCCTTTACAATCCAGAAAGATGCTGCACAGCAGGGTGTACACTACTTCCTGTCCATAAAGTGTGGCTTTATTGTCACAATGTGGCCCTACACAGAGGCACATATTATTTCGGCTCTGCTGGACTGATGCAGAAGGGGTCAATGTATTTGTTTTGCTATGCCTGTAGACCATACATTAAGTTTGAAAACCTCTGAGTTAGTTAACGAGCTGCAGACAGCTAAGGGATAGAGACATGAATAGGCAACTACTAATCTCTGTTTTTGAGCTGTGTGCAAATTGTGCATTAACGCAGAATTAAAATTGACAAGGTTAATGCATGAAATTAAGCAAAACAGACACACTAACCTCTTCTGCACCTGTGCACATGGGCCAAGCACGTTCAAGATCTGGCCCATGCAGACCTGTCAACTAAAAAACAAATATTCACTGTGTGAGGAGGGGGCATGGCATTGAGCTGAGAAGTACCTATGAGGCATTTTTACTTCCTCCCTCTCCACCAAACCCCCTTCTCCAACTGTTCATTAAACAGCAGGATTTCTGAAAAAAATGACGTCCATTCTGTAACTACACGCAGCTGCAGTGTGCAGGCACAGATTGTGTCATCATGATACCACACATCATTAAAGTATCCAAACTAAACACTCTGTTTGTAGCATCTCAGAGGACAAACACTATTTCCTCCAATAGACATATTTTCGCATTTGTATCTCCTCTGTGTACACGCAAAGGTGTTCTGGTCGATGATGTAACTTTTTATAGACCATCAATGAACTGAACTGTGGTGATCCGCAGTAAAAATACAAGCGCATGTGACGTTTGTAGTGTCTTGTGAGTTAGCGATGACAGGACTCTTTTGGTTCCTGGTGGACTCCGTAGACTGTGATGTAAGAGATTGGGTGTGATGAACAGAGTTCACGTTTAGAATGTAGGGTTCACAGTTACACGCAGAGGAATAAAGATGGGTAAAACCAAGCTCCGTGTGCTGGTGTATTCATTTACGAGTACCCAGCCTGGGGAGGACCCTACAACTGGTGAGATTCGTAACCTGATGATCGACAGTGCTTTCTCAAAGAGTTTGCCATGGTCCACTGCTTATGAGTGCTACAAGTACCTTAGTCGAAGTGAAGATCAACTTTTGGCGCATGTGTAGTCAAAGCGCCATTCCAGCCAGCATGAAGCTTTTGAAGATAATTAAAGCCTCACTGAGATGTTTACTCATCGTTGGCCAGAACCCTGCTAGTAAGGCTGTGAAAGAGGTACTGTGCCACTACACAGCACTGAGCTATAAATCATACAGTACGACAACGCTAAAGGCAGCGACAACCAGGTACAGAGAAGTGCTAATCACAGTGATATTCGAGTGTAAAGAAGCGCTAAAAGAGGAAACATATCTGGCGCAAAGAAACGCTAAAAAGCAGTAACAACAGGTATGGAAAATGGAGCAAGCAGTGACAGCCAGGTGCAAGAAAACATTGTGAGTAGAAGCAGAGAAACATTAGAGACAGTGATAAACAGATATATAGAGAATATGATCACGCTTACCAGAACCTGAGTAAAGCCTTCTGATCTCAGCATCAAGTACCGCAAACGAAGTAGAAGCATGGGTGTTGTGCTTACGAGGCTGGTGAATCATGTTGAACCAACTGAAAGTCTGTAAGTGGCGGTCGTAATAGCGAACTTTTTCAATGGCTGCTGAAAAGAGCGCAAAATATGGAGCTGTCGCCTTCTTGAAACCACTGCTTCTCTTCGATACCACCAAAAAGCAAAATATTGGTGACAGATGGACTGCCTGGATAGAAATGTTTGATGATTTCACCACGAAGAAACGGCTAACAAAAAGATAGTCAAATACTGAAAAATCTTGCTGGAGAAGGAGTAAAAGAGGTAATAAAGAAACTGCAGTGAACTGACGAAGTCACATATCGTCAAATCAAAGAAGCATTAAATCTCAATTTCAATCCAATGCCGAATGTCGATTACGAAAGATATATTTTTAGTCAGGAATGACAGAAAGCTTGTGAAACAATCAACAAATTTGTTGAGAGACTTGATATGCTCATCAAACACACTAAGTTAAAAGATTTCAATGATGAAGAGGCGGTACATCACAGAGTTATTGATATATGTCTGTCAGATTCATTCATATGACGAATGCTGAGAGATAGCCTGAGTCTGGAGTGAGTTCTCGTGGCTGCCAGAGCCGAGGAGCATGCTGATCGACAAGCTGCTGACATGGAGGCCGGAGCTGCCCAGAGTGAGTCAGTCATGAACATGAAAAGTGGACAGAAACACAAAGCTGAAGGACACAAAGTAATGTCTTCAAAGAAAAAGAAACTGTGCTTTAGATGTGGATGATTTTAATTTTCACATGAAGGTAAATGTCCCACCATTGGACAAGCATGCAAAGGCTGTGGGAAGGAGAACCATTTTGTAAAGGTTTGCAAGGCGAAGGAAAAGCTAAGTGCATCACGATGCGAAAACAAAATGGACACCCGAACGTTCCAGAAGAGACATTCTACACATGCCCACAAGACCAAGCAGCAACATCAGACGAGGCACATGGACACTAAACAAAGTCAATCATAATTAAAATTTTCATGCAAGAGTTCTTCAGTTTCATTGTCAAGTGCCAGTGAAGAAGATGGATGTGTGATGTCAATGTTTTCCTAAGAAAAACGTGCCATGTAAGACTAGCCGAATGCAAAGAAGAATACAAGTCAATGAAAGGTCGACGAGTAAAATCACAAGTCATTCAAACATTGTACGAAGATTACACTAAAAGTAAACGGTTGCTCCATACCTTTTATTATTGACAGTGGTGCATCGATAAACATTACGCCTGAGGAGAAATACAATGAAATGTCTCCTTAGCCCAGTCTTACACCGTTGAAGTCTAAAGGGTATACCTGGGCTGCACTGACACCAATAAAGAGTCAAGGTTCATTTGAAGCAAACATGAAACCCGAAACTACAAAAGTACAAGCTCCCATTCACGTACTTCAAGGTACTGCCTCAAATGCCTGTTTACTCCGTTTCAATACTGCTGCTGATATGGGGCTGATATCTGCGAACTACAACATGAATGCTCATTACGGAATAGTAAGTCAGTTCCCCTAGTTTCATGGATTAGGAAAACTTAAGACCATGAAAGTGCAACGGCATATCAATGAGGACATTTGTACTGTTGCTCGAAGACATAGACAAATTGTATTTAATCTACAAGAAGCTGTTGAGAAAGAGCTTGAGACATTACTAAAGCATGATATCAGTGAGCGATCTACTGGTCAAACTCCATGGGTTTCGCCCACAGTGGCACTGCTCAAAAAGGACAGTGAAGGAGCTGTACGCATCTGTGTTGATATGCATCAAGTAATTGAAAGAGAAGTACATCAGGTCCGCGCATTGTCGACATGATCACACAGCTAAACGGTGCCAAAGCCTTCTCTCGCCTTGATCTGAGCAAAGGATATCATCAATTAGAATTGGAAGGAAATTACAGGTACATTATTGGTTTATTCAGATATAAACGATTAAGTTATGGTGTGTCATCAGCTGCAGAACCTTTTCAAGATGTCATTCAATGTATCATACAACCTGTCATGAATGCTTTCAATTACAGTGATGACATATTGGTTTTCAGAGCTACACAAAAGGAACATGATGAAGCTCTTACACAAGTATGTCATTTTCTTGCTGATGCAGGTTTAGCTTTGAATGCTGAGAAATGTGAGTTTCACAAAACAAAACTCAAATTCTTTGGCCATATCTTTTATGATGGGGGTATGATGCCGGATCCTGTAAAAGTACAAGCCTGGTCAGCCACCAATCCCGCACAAGATGTTACCATGTTATGTTCATTCCTTGGCATGGCCAGTTACTGTTTCAGATACATACATGACTTTGCTCCCTTAAGAGACTTAACAAAATGTGTTTTTCATTTTACTGGTCACATGAATATCGACAAAGTTTTAGTAAAATCAAGCATGCAATTGAGAACACCACTAAAATGGCCTACTTTGATCAGAAGCTTCATACAGAAGTTGCTGTTGACACAAGCCTGGTTGGGTTGGGTGCGATCCTTGCCCAATGCAGTGGACACCCAAATGCTCGAAGGCATATTGTGGCATTTGTCAGCAGAAGTTTGTCACAAACTGAAAGTGTTTATTCACAACCTGAGAAAGAATGTTTAGCAGTGGTGTGGGCTTGTGAGCATTTCCACAGATTCTGATATGGAAAACCTTTCACTTTTGTAACAGATCATCAAGCATTACTTACCATATTTGGCAACCCAAAAGCCAAGATAACTCCTAGAATTGACCATTGGGGTTTGCGACTACAGGAATATAACTACACTATCGTGCACCGACCAAGTAAAGATCAAACGTCTACGGACTAGTTTTCACGATTGCCAGTACAGTGTATTGGTACCCCTTCCAAAGCAGCTGAAGCCTACATTAACTTCATTGTAAAGTTCAGTACACCTGCCGCTATTTCAATGGAACAAATCATTACTGCAACGAGCTAAGATAGTCACATGCTGATACTAAAAGACAATATTACACATCAGCCCTGGAAACCACACACTCGTGCTCTCACATGTGACAGCGAATATTAGAAGTTCAAAAATGTGAAAGAGAACTGTCCTTTACTCAAGAAGGTATTGTCTTACGAGGGTTGAGAATTGTCATACCGGAGAGTCTGCGACAAGTAATTGAAGTGGTCCATGAAGGACATCGTGGAATTGTTGCCACTAAACGAGCTCTCTGAGATTGAGTTTGGTTTCCTCATCTTGATGAGAGAGTTCAAGGACTGCCATTTGTGCAATTGCTTATCTCCCAAAACCATTCAACATATGTTGAACATGTCGGATTTACCAAAACATGTATGGAAGAGTATCGCTGTTTATTTCTTTGGTCCTCTTGACAATGGACATCACCTGATAGTGGTTATCAATGAATAATCTCGTTTTCCTTTGGTAGAAGATCTCTCACTGATCACTCAAGAAAGAGTCATCGTGAAGTTAGACAGCATTTTTGCAACATGGGGTGTTTCTTCAACTCCAAAGTCAGACGATAGCCCACCTTTCAACAGTTGAGAATTCAGAGACTTCCTTAATCATCTCAATGTGAAGTATCAGAAAAGCACACTTTTTTGGCAACCATTAAATGTCACAGCTCAACGCTTTATGAGCACACTCAAAAAGACTGTCCAGCATGCTACATTGGAGACATTTGATCTAAAATCAGCTCTCCGTGCTGCTCTTTGAGCTTACCTGTCGACCCCTCATTCAACGACAGGTGAAAGTCCTCCTACCCTGATGCTTTGGAGAGCCATGACGATCAAGTTACCACAATGGACCAACAGAAGATCCACAACAGATGGTGAACTTCGTCAAACAGACTTGTGCCGTAAGTAGAAGATGAAAGTATATGCCAACAAGCGTTGATGTGCCAAGAACACTACTTTCACTTAAGGAGATCGAGTATTGGTGCAACAACAGAGAAAACGCAAATCTGATGCTCCCTTTGATGCTGAACCCTTCAAAGTTGTGACTAGTAAAGGACACATGGTGACTGCTCACCGTCCTGGAAAGTCCATTATGCAAGATTCTTCCACTTTAGTCATCTGCCTCATAATTCACCAGTTCCTGATATCAGAGATGAGACTGGTTCAATTGAAACTGTATAGAGCCCCCTGACTGCATCTGTCTCTACATCACCAGTGCCAGTCATGGACTCTTCTCTTCTCTATTCACAGTCTCAGAGGACATGATCTGGGTCTTTCGTCAGAAGTTGTATTGTATATAAATGTGTGTAAAAAAATTATTCCACAGGGGGGGATGTAGTGTCTTGTTATTGGCGATAATGGGACTCTTTTAGTTCCTGATGAACTCCGTAGAACTGTAACTTAAGTGTTTGGTGTGATGAATAGAGTTCATGTTCAGAATGTTGGGTTTGCAGTTACATGCAAAGGAATAAAGACTTGTAATACCATGCTTCATGTGTGGTGTATTCATTTAGGAGTACCCAGGCTGGGGAGGACACTACAATGTTGATGGCGCTTGTTACGCACAAAATGAATCACCACCAGCAATCTGTCTCTTTCCTAGTTTAATTTCTGCTTTATCTTCACAGTATGTGCTAAATGATTGATTGTAATATCCCCTGACTAGGAGGAAAACTATTTGAGCATTAGATTGCAAGTGTGCTGATGGCCCTTCTTCAGGATCGACGACATTCGGACAAATATTTTATTTTGCTGTGGGGCTAAAATTTAAAGAAAATCCTTAATCGGTGCAGAGCAAAACATGCTGGATAAGAATAAAAATGTTCTGGAGATGTGTGCAATTACATAGACAACCATGACCCGAGAGACAATCAAATTCTTCCACGTGTGATCAACTGTCATCAGGGCTGGACTAGAAATGAAAAACAGCCCGGGCAAACATTTTCAAACCAGCTACCACTTCAGGAGGCCATGACCAGAATCCGGGCCATGTGGATATGGTTAGGTGATAGCAGCCCAACCTGCTCTGAAAGCAGCTCACTGGCCTTCAGCCCAATGTTCAGTACACCTTGGACTGTCCTCAAGTGTGTTTTCAGTCTTGTATTAATCCACAAAGTGCATTGACCTTAAATGTTAAATGTTGTTTGACCATTCTTTGCTGCAAGTTCCTGGTTTGAATTTGACTCCCACATGTAGCATGGAAACATGCAATTTAATCATAAGAAAACCTCCACATGCCACACTACAGTAGAGTAAGGCTCAATTTAAGATATTCATTGCATAAAAATACTGTAACAAGCTACCATCAGGAAACCGATTCAAGCAGAAAAAAATCTCTCAACAAGCCATTTTTTATCCGGCAGTCACCTGCAAGTAAAAAATACACGCAAAATTGCATAAGGTCATATTTTGTTAATTTCACTAATTTCGCATTACATGAAATTGTGAATTTCATGAGTGTGATTTAAATTTTGCATGTGCCTGCTAGTACAGTGTTGGTGGTGAAGGTGCTCCTATGGTGGTAATCTACCTTCTCTGTCTTTTCTGAGACGCTCACCTACTAGTTGCAAGCCAGATCCCCAACCTTCGGGATCTCAAGAAAGCAATAAACAAAACATTACGCAGGCTTTGGTGAACAGGATATGACCCCATCATTAAGAAGGATCTAACGCAACTAAAACCGAATAAGAAAAAAGTAATCTGGCAAGCAAAAAGAGAATCGGATGATAATCTGTAGGCCAGGCTACTGTATGACTCAAAGGCTAACAACAACGCAAGATTTTGGCGCACAATAAACAGCTTAGAAAACCCGAACGTACACAGATTTAACTCACATCTAACAGAAGAAGCCTGGGCAACTCACCTCCTGCAACATTTTAATTTAGAGGAGGACGGTCTTAGGAACTGGGAAGCACAGCCCTAGCTACATCCCTGAGGCAACTCCCCCTGACCAAAACATCCAAGAAGCAAATGGCCTTCTTTCATTTACAACCCATCAGATCAAGAACAGGATTTCTAAAGAAAAGCAGGAGGGTGCACCGGGCCCTAACGGGATCCCTCTGATCCTATTAAAAAAATATCCGGATTATTGGGTGACCGCACTACTACTTTGAACAAATCTCGGGAGGAGATAGCATACCTGACTCCTGGAGGGGGTCTATTATATCCCCAATATACAAGAAAGGCGACAAGAACAAAGCAAATAGCTACAGGCTTGTAGCATTAATCGACATTGAGGCAAAATACTATGCTGGACTCCTCCTGGATGACCTTACATCCTGGCTAACAAAAAATCGATTATTCCCATCAACCAGACGGGCTTCTGTAAGGTTATGGGAACCACAACGAACATACTCGCCCTGTCGCTACTAATAGATGGCGCAAAAACAGCAAAATTCCTCTCTTTTTGTGTTTTATCGACTACTTCTCAGCTTTTGATAACATTGACAGAAACAAACTCTGGGCCAGACTTGAGAAAATGAAAATACCATCTGCTCTTTTAAACCAGGTAACACTCTTACACACTAACAGGTGGGCCCAAGTAAAGCTTGGAGACGGCAACTCCCTGTCCAGAAAAATTCCAACAACAAAGGGGCTGAACCAGGGGAGTGTGTTGGCCCCGACACTCTTCAATTTGTATATGTGTGATCCATCGACGGAACTGAACAACTTTAAATCACGTGCTCCAAGGATGGGTGGGTTCTTACTCTCCAATCTGCTGTACTCAGACGACCTTGTGTTGATCAGCCGAACCCCTATCGGTTTCCAACACCTGCTAGACACAACCAGCAGCTACTCAGCTACCAATGGTCTAACTATCAACCTTGACAAATCGAAGGTAATGCTACTAAATCCAAAAACATAATATCCAGTTACCGCTGGTACTTGGCAGGTTCATCAATAGAATCAGTTGAAGAGTACAAGTACTTGGGGGTGATAATAGACAATAAAGGCACATTTAAAAGACAAAAAGAAGCCATCAAAAGAAGAGGCAACTCAATCGTGGTAGCTTTAAAGTCCATAAAATAAAAAACTGCCAGCCCAAGCCTTACCCCATTGCTACAGGTCCTACAAGCAAAGCTCATTCCAGCTATTACTTATGGGAGCGAGTGCCTGAGGGGAAGAGATGCGGACATTCTGGACAGTACAGTCTCAAGATCGGCATGAATGATATTCAACCTACCCATTTATGTCTCGCCCAACCAAATCAGGCTGGAATTTGGCCTACAGACCCAAGAAATCGCTCGCAAAGGTGCCTACTTTAAATGCTGGTACAGGATTAAAAAGTTTGAACCAGGAACATGGAACACCCATTTATGGAATGAAATACACTTGAAGAAGGAATGTGCCGCCATGGGCTACTTGACAGCATCAATAAATCGTCTAGGCCTTGAGGATCTTTGGGTGGCCTCAGGAACTCATAGAGGCTTTAAACAACTAGTAAACAAGACAGTTAAAAGGCTGTCTATAGTGGAAGACAAGGCAGCACTCAAAGGAAGGGCCCACGGATGGTTCGTCCTCCAGAGCTATGCCAGGCCCTCCCCACAATCTTATTTAGGTGCAGGATTCAACAGGAGAACGAAAGAAAAATACCTTCACTTCCGAATGGGCATTTTACCAACCCTGCCGCACCTCCCTCCTTGGAAACGACCACTGACACTGACTAACTGCCGCTTATGTGGGAAAGTGGAAGATAGTGTCTTACACCTACTGTGCATCTGCGGGGAACTGCAAGTTGAACACCGACTGCTACTGAAACCCATCTTTAAAAACAATTTCGATAATGTGGACAGGGCAAGACTGTGGGCGAAGTTAGCCTGTTGGGGCATTCCAAATGCTCTTCTAACAATGCTAACGCTTCTACACACAGACACCTGGGTTCAGGTGAAACTAGGAACACGGACGCATCTTTCGAGAAAAGTAAAAACAACGAAAGGCCTTATACAGGGCTGTGTGCTGGCACCGACCCTATTCAATTTATTTATGGCAGACTTACCACAGACACTTAACATCTGCAATTCTCATGCGCCCAAGCTGGGGGGCACAACTCTGTCCAATCTCCTCTACGCTGACGACGTAATTCTGCTTAGCCATACAGTAGTTGGCTTGCAACATCTCCTTAATGGAATGCAGGTCTACGCAGAACAAAACAACCTGTCAATCAACCTAAAGAAAACTAGGACAATGTCAATTAACAGCAAGAGGAAAGGAGTGAGATTGTGGCATCTGGGCGGCACTCAAATAGAACCAGCGGGGGTCTACAAGTATCTAGGTGTCTACATAGATAAAGAAGGATCATTTGCTCAACATCAAGAAGAGAAAAAGTAAAGGGCTGGTGCTAGCACTAACTATGAAAAGCTTAACATCCAAACTAACGGGTCCAACATTGAGTCCCCTATTGAACGTTGCACAGGCAAAAATTCTACCCACAATCACCTACGGCAGTGAAGCTCTGAGAGGCAGAGAAGCCAAATTGCTGGACAAAATACTAGTAAAAGCATATAGAACTATGTGCAGCCTCCCAAACTACACTTCCCCGGCGCAACTCAGGTTGGAGTTTGGCCTACTAAAGCAAACATGGGCCAGGTACGGCGCATAGATCATCTGCTGGAACAAGATCAGATCATCGGCCCCTAAAACTCTAAACCAGCTCTTATGGCAAGATCTCCAACAGAGGGAGAATTCTCCTGCAAGAAGCTACCTTCAGGAGGTTCTGGTAAACACTGGACTCTTGGCCCTCTGGAACACACAGAGTCATCATTCAGCTTTCAAGAAATTAGTTTGGAAATCTTTGAAAAAACTGTCGTTGGTGGAGGACAAAGCAGCCTTTTCGGCCAGATCGCATGCTTGGGTGACTCTGAACAACTACAAGATCTTAGCCCCCCAAAAATATTTTAATTTGGGCTACCCAAAGGCACAGAAACTAAAGATTTTAAAGCTCCGCCTCGGCTTGATCCCATGCACCCAGAACCTTCCTCCATGGAAGCGGGACCCAACTTTAACATCTTGCAGCCTGTGCAAAAATGCCAGGGCGACATCACCCATCTATTATGCTCCTGCAAGGAGTTGCTACAGGAAAGGAGACAACTGTTAAAAATCCCCTTTAATCAAAGGGGAATTCGTTCAAGGAGGCAAGCAGTTTTGGCATGCTTTGATCCAGCAATACCACAACTAACCTGCAGACTAGTGAGATTTCTTGACGTAGCCGAGGAAAAAACTCCATCCCAAACCGAAGCTTCTCCGGGGTTCAGGGGCAGCCCGACAGGCCATCATCCCACGCAGGTGGCCGGCTGCTTAAAGACCAGTGATCACAGTGTTACTTCATCCAAGTCAAGATAAGAGGCTGTTCCAATCAAGGCCGCTCTGGGAAGCCATCACAGAGTGCTCAGACTGATCCTTTAGTAATGCATCTTTTCGGACAATAGCATTTTCAGACTGAGCAATGAACTCCGCACGGACTGCATTACTCATACTGGCTGCTATCTGCATGAGTAACAAAGCACTTTTATTCTGTTAGTAATAACTGTTTCAAAGCTTTTAATGATTTATGGAATTTTACAAACGTGTAATTAATATTTTACTATGATCCTATCGTTTTAATTGAAATTTGTATTGCAACGGTTTTCAGTAACTATGCAAATGTAATAAGATTCCTAAATTCCATCTTTAAAAACAAGGGGATAAGATCCTGTAGACAAGCAGTGAAGGCATGCCTTGGAGGCGGAGATGCACAGCTGTGTGTCGCTCTGAACGTTTTCCGAAGGTGGCAGGGGAAAAGACTCAGAGAACAAGCGACCATCAATTCCTGTAACCAAAAGAACCTTACAGCATCACTGCTCAGTGAATATAAGCACCTAGGCCAAGCTCCATCCACCTCAAACTCCACTAGCAAGCCACATACCTCTCAGTGCCCTCCCCCTTGTACACCCCCGTTAATACCAGGAACTCCCCCCCCCCGGTCGCCTGGGACTTCTAAGCCTCATGCTCCTCACATCTGGGCTCCGATACAGTCCCTTGGGATACCTGAATGATCAGGACCCTACACCATAAGCTGGAGCACAACGTAAATCAGTAAAAGGCCATCCCAGCTGTCCAGAGACGAACCAAGTTTCGCATTGTCTCCCTCTTTTACAGAGACTCAAACCCGGACTTTACACCAATGTAAACACGTCCCCTCGTACCCTATCCCCTTCTTTATTGCTCTTTTTGGTAGACACACAACTCTTAATGTTTTACAACTTATTGTTGTGGCTTTTTATCAAATAAAGGGATTGAACTCATTCATCCTCATCTATAATGAACAAGGCACTTTATGTGCCAGTAACCTGCAAATTTTTAGATAAAAAAAAAACGTTTAGAGCCAATAATGTTTTTGATAACAACCATTGCACATTGCTCTGATTAACTTGCCACAAGGAATTGATGATTTTATAATATGCTCTTTGGCCTTTTAATTATGAACTCTGCTGTATTATGCTTTTATGTGAACATTGTTAAGGTTTTTATTAACTAAACAATAAACTTATTTACCTTACCTTAGTTGCAAGCCAATCTAGTATTTACACCCATAGTGTAAGAAAATGCCTCTTTTTGCTTTATCACCTCCATTTTTTCTGGACGGATGCTGCAGTTTTTTTTCTCCACTCTGCGCACTGGTACACGGCTAACTATGCTATTTAGTACATGGTACAAATACAGAATCATGATCTGCATATCAGGAAGGGGTTAGTGAAGATTAATTTATCATTAAACTTCACTTCGTTGCAATCAGAGAAAGAAAAACACCCACATTTCGGTAACGAAATACTTTTTAATATATTTCGTCTTTTATTCTGTTAAACAAAGTTCTGTTGTGCTGTGGCTTCCCTTGAATTCATAGCAAATTTGGGGCTAAAGAATCTGCCCTGAATTTTACGTAGCCATTCATACAGTTTTGTAACAACAACGTACCTGCATTTCCTGCAGATCATGAGGCTGCTACTAAAAGATAGTGGTAATGCTTTTCTCAAGTTAGGGATTTTTTTTTCGTGTTCTAGCAAAAGTTCTCTAGAATTGGAAAATAGTTCAGCAGATGTGTTCCAAAGTCATGAATCGTGTGGTTTAAATGGTCTCTATAAAGCGAGAATGAAATGGCCCCACCAACATGGGTGCAATGGTGGTAATGTAAACAGAACAATGACATACTGCGGTATAGTTGGCTATATTCTACTAGGTATGAGGGGCGGAGCTAGCCGTGCTGGGAAATGGCCGCGCTGTAGGCGAGCTCTCCCGATCGAGTCACGATCCTGCAATTATCCTGTGAGCACATCCGCTAATTTTACATGAAACCCGGGCGACTACACTGAGGGAGACTTCCGGTAAAACACCAGCTAATCACCGGAGAGCTGAATGGCTTGTATCTGGGAGGAAACGACACAGAAGTGAGAGCCGATACAAAACTGCTGCCCAGGGGCGCGCACGTCCCGCTACGTGCACCACGCAAGACCGAGGCGCACTAAAGAACCAGGCCTGACGGAGTAAAAACGGGAAGGGAAGAAACCCGATGTGACTCTGGTGGACGAGGCAGTGGGCTACGAGGACAGATATGGCATCGTCAGCCGCGAGCGACCTGGGCCTGTACTGCTGGGAACATCTTGATGACTGAGAGTGATCGGAAATACGACGCGCAGCGAGGCCAGTAGCTACGAACAGGCACCATCTGAATACCGCCGCAACTGGGTGACGAACGGACCCGCCGCAGTAGAGACGGAACAGGATAAAGGAATCCATCTGCCGCCATAAGGTACAGAGCGGTGTGCGCAGCAATAAAGCGGGCAAATTCGCACGTAGGAGGGTGCGGGAGGTCTGTGGCCCCGGCTGCGCATTGTGACCCTACATCATCAACCAGTGACTTTCGCTTTTACAATCAGCCGGTGCGGCCAAACAGGGAACGCTGCTGAGATCCTGCACCACGACCTTGCACCACCTTCGAGAATTACACCCTAGTGCCCACCATATACCGATACATTCGAGTGCTGTGTGGCGTAGGGAACATGTATCTGTGATCCCTGTGTATACCCCGGAACGCCTGGAACTCTAGAGGGAACATGGACTAGTGAGGCCCACATTTGAACAACAAAGGCGCCATTTTGTCGACTTCAGCCGCAGGATTCATTCAGCCCCAGGTCTGGAAGAAATGTGAGGTTGTGTAGTCTCGCTGAGACACTGCCGGGGGACTACCACACGGGTACAACTGTATGTGCATTACTGTGTCCACATCACATATCCAGACGCGCCTGCAACCTCGATAGCACGATTACTGGCCCTGCATCTAAAACTTGCGCAGACACAGGGACACAACAGGCACTATTGATCGCGGCCTCGACTATCACTAGGCCATAACTCCTTAGGATAGAGCACGCGGGTACCTCCTGCTACAGTGCACTACACATACAGAGTGCAGGCAAGATGGGAAAACCAGATAAAAATCAACCCAAACTGCAATTTGAGCAACCACGGAAAGCGATGGAGACCGGCACTGAGCCCCCCGAGAATACTCAGGCACAAACTACGCCACCGGGCTCTGACACGGCAGTGGATTTTCGCGCCATGTTTGCTACCATACAATCCACGCTATCCAACATAGATGGCAAGATCGACTCCCTGACATATCGGGTAGACCGTATGTCGGAGAGAATGGACAAACATACGGAACGAATCGACATGGTGGAACGCCGGGTATCGGACGCGGAGGATGCTCAGCAACAATTCGAACAAAAACATATTAAAGCTGACAAGGCCCTACAATATCTCATGGCTAAAACTGAAGATCTTGAAGCCAGGTCCCGACGCTGTAATCTCCGCCTTATGGGGGTGGCGGAAACGACAAGAACAGATACAATGGAGAAATATGTCGAAACTCTTCTCATCGCCCTACTCGGTCGAGAAACATTCTCTGAAATATTCATTGTAGAGAGGGCACACAGGTCGCTTGCACCGAGGCCTGCGCCAGGTACGCGCCCACGCCCCATAATAGCCAAAATATTGAATTATAGAGACAGGGATGCAGCACTTCGCAAAGTACGGGAAATGGGATCTCTAAACCATGACGGAATGGATATATCCATATATCCAGACTTTACATCCCAAGTGCAGGAGGCGAGAAAAAAGTTCCTCGACGTAAAAAAGAAATTAAGGGAAAATCACATCTCCTATGCGATGATATACCCAGCTAGATTGAAGATCACGGATGGTGGAAAAAGTATACTCTGTAATGAACCCAAAGATGCCATTCAGTTCCTACAACATAACTACCCAAATGCCCTCAGGCGCAAATCCCCAAGAGGAACACAAGCTGAAAATGGACATACATCGGATATCGAATGATAACCTACGCCTCTCTCAAGCAGGCCGACTGCTGTTTACAATCAGCCGGTACCTTTACATATATTCGCTCCGGCGCTAAATGAACAAATATGTTGCGTTTCATGGGGACCTTTGCCCTGTGGGCAATGTTGAATAACCATTTGTTGGTGATAGTAATGTTAAGTTATTGCAATATTTGACTTTCTAATATGTAGTCAATGTATCTGCCCTTCATAGGTATGTGCGCACTTCAAATATAAGTTAGTAATGATACAGGATTGTGGCTTGATCCCCCAGCTCTTTGCTGTTGGGGTTGTAAGCCGGAGGCTGCCGCCCCCCCTGTGTAAACCACAGCCTTCCTTGTTAGTTAGGTGGGAAGTTTTGTTTGTTATTATGGGGCAGTGTCTTTACCATGATTGGGATGGTGAAGTGGGTGGGGGGAGGACTGGGACAATTGTACGGTACATAGGTAGTCACATACATGATGAGCTTAAATATCCAGGATTCTTAAACTTTAAAGTTAGGCAAAGTAATTGTGCCCGGAGATGGGCGGAAGGTGGGAGGTATGTCCAGCATCCAATATCCTACATTGTTAGTATAGCACTTAGACAATATGGTTAGAAATGCACCATTGAAACTAGTTACTTGGAATGTCAGAGGTCTAAATAATCCCAGAAAGATTCGACAAGTATTTGCCTATTTAGACAGGCATGGCTTTGATATAGCTCTACTCCAAGAGACGCATCTACTTCCACACAAAGCAAATAAACTGGGCAACAGATGGGCTGAATTAGCGATATCGGCGACTTACTCATCATATGCGAGAGGGGTGACAACCCTTATCCGTAAGGGTACACAATTTACACTGGACCAGAAAATCATTGACCCGCAGGGTCATTATGTCATATTTACAGGATTATTGCGAGGAACCCGAGTTGGAATTATAAATGTTTACGGTCCGAATACGGATGATCCGGCCTTTTTTATGAATCTCTGGGCACAAATACGAACCCTACCAGATATAGAACTGTTGTGGGGAGGCGACCTTAATGTTGCACT
Source organism: Calotriton arnoldi (assembly GCA_963921515.1). Classification (NCBI taxonomy): domain Eukaryota; kingdom Metazoa; phylum Chordata; class Amphibia; order Caudata; family Salamandridae; genus Calotriton; species Calotriton arnoldi. Next base: position 1,853,479 of record CAWUFW010002729.1, read on the forward strand.
AAATTCTGCACAAGACAGGCCGTATCAAACTGCAGAACACCATCCGAATGCGGTCTCTATTATTCAAAATGGGCTAATAGAATTTCGTATACATGATGTCTGGCGCCTAAAGAACCCAACTACACTAGAGAGCACACATTCCTCGACAGTCCATAACAGCTGGTCTAGACTTGACTACTGGCTTCTCACAGACCAAGCATGTACGTGGGCCGCAGATATAACACACCTCCCTAAGACGCTCTCAGACCATAAACCAGTGATATTAACCTTACACATACCGACATACATTCCACCGCCATTTATATGGCGCTTCAATGCTAACGCGCTCTTGGACCCCCTTTATAGAGAGGCAATTCATACAGCAATAGAAGATTACTTTGCAAACAATAAACAGCCAGATACTAGTGCAGGACTGCTTTGGGAGGCATTTAAGGCAACAGTTAGGGGTGTTTGTATAAGCACAAACACAGGTATTTTGCGCGATATTCGGACACAACTGGAGAAATCCGAAACTTGCATAAAATTGCTTGAAGCCGAATATGACGCCAGCCACAGTCCACTTACGCTGGGCAAATTGAGGGATGAGATAAATAAATACAATCTGCTGGCAGATGATGAGATAAAATACACTTACAAACGCTATACCGCACGCAGGATTGGGGAGGGAGGCAGACCGGGCCGAATATTAGCACAAAAAATACGAATAGAAAACAAACAACACACTGTTCTGAAGATACAGGACGATAATGGAATACTACATTCGGATACTCAGGGTATATTAAACGCGTTCACGACGACATACGGAGATTTTTATAAGACACAACATACGGTATTGGAACCTGAAATCATGCAATACCTTGATGACATAGCGCTGGTATGGCTGTCCGACACGCACCGCGAGCACCTGTCTCAACCCATAATGAAGGACGAAGTCCAACTGGCTATAAAATCCCTGCCCAATGGTAAATCACCAGGTCCTGATGGATTTACTGGCGAATTTTATAAAGCATACGCGGAATTATTAACTCCGCACCTGCTTGAGATGTATGACGAGGCCTATCATGACAAAAGTTTACCTCCCACACTGCGCGAAGCCCTTATAGTAGCACTACTGAAGCCTGATAAAAACCCAGATAAAGCATATAGGCCCCTCTCATTAATAAATACAGATGTTAAAATACTGGCAAAGATTATAGCTACTAGACTACGACCACTCATGACCACCATGGTCCTTCCTGACCAATCTGGGTTCATTCCAGATCGCTCAACGACACACAATTTACGAACCATATTTGCCCTTTTGCACCAACTCAATCCGGAAATTAAGGCTGTGGCGGTATTGTTAGATGCAGCTAAGGCCTTTGACTCTATTGAATGGACCTACATGTTCTCGATCCTGAAGAAAATGGGCTTGCCACCTACGTTTATAAACTGGATAGCCCTATTATACAATGAACCTACAGCCCGAATAAAAGTTAATAGACACGTATCAGGGGTAATCCCAATACAACGTGGGACCAGACAGGGATGCCCATTATCCCCATTACTGTTCGCAGTAGCATTAGAGCCACTAGCATGCAAAATACGCCAAAACTATGCATATACAGCGCTCCGATTTAATCTAAGACCCATCAGCATATCACTATATGCGGATGATATGGTGTTGTACTTAAGAGACCCAGAGGTTCATCTCTCGCCCGTGCTGAGAGAATACATAAAATTCGGGAGATACTCGGGCTTGCAGATCAATTGGAGTAAGTCAGCAGTGATCCCGTTGACGGAAATTACGAGGGCGCTACAAATGGAGTTCCCCCTTATATGGCAGGAAGACCCCATTAAATATCTTGGAATCTGGATACATAGAGACCCTGCATTAGTCCTCAGATATAATTATGGAACTGCAATAGACCATATAGAAACACAAATATCAAGATGGATCACTATACCTCTATCTCTAGCCGATAGAATTTCCCTTATAAAGATGGTACTGTTACCTAAACTGCTATATCTCTTTATTAATATACCAATCACACCTCCTACACCAATCTTTCAGCGGTTACGCACGAACCTGGTCAAGCTGATATGGGCAGGCAAGCAGGCGCGTATTAGTCTTCACACTATGTCACTTCCATACACTGCAGGTGGTTTCACGGTGCCTGATCTTTACTTATATTATCTCTGCGCCCAAGCGCAATACGCATATTTTTGGTATCACCCAGTAAAGTATCTACCGCACCTTGCTATAGAGGATGGAGACGCTGACCCGGTGCCATTGCCTAGCACACTCACTCATATTAGGCCACATCTATCTCCACGAGAAATAAACACAATACGCACAACATCACATGCATGGAGAAGCATCGGTCGCCTAGCGGACAAAACGCCCCTGTATGCCCCGAACATGCCGTTGAATTGCCACCCGAACTTATCGGTCACACAAGAGCAGAATAGCATGATGATACTAGAAACAGTAGGTATAGTACAAATGGGGGACCTATACAGGAATGGCACCTTCATAACAGCTGATGACTTGTCATATATAAGTAACCAATCACTATTGTTTCGATTCATATATCATAGGTTGAAGGCTGCAATTAAGGAACTCTATCCTTCATATCCTAATGAGCCTCCTACACTACAATCATTGCAATTTTTGATAGCCACACCCACTCACACTAACATAGTGTCACGATTATATAAGCTGATACAATCAGATATAGGTGCACAGACTCTAAAAGCACGTGAAAAATGGAATAAATTATTAGACACTCCTTTGACAGACAACGACTGGTTGTCATGTTGTACGCTCACCACGCTACTTACACCTAATGGAAACTTACGTATTATTCATTATAAATTCCTTCATCAAGCTTATCATACACCAGCTAAATTATGTAAATATGGTTTACGAGACACTGCAGACTGTAAAAGGTGTGGAGGTGCTCAGGCAGACTTTGTACATCTTGCATGGAATTGTGATAAGATACGATTGTACTGGGAGAACGTAATTTACCATCTGAGTGCTCTGATATCATGTACATTGTGCTGCACACCGCAACTCTGTTTGTTAGGTCTACATATCCCTGTAAAGTCAATTAAGAAGAAACTGGTTGCGGTGTTGCTGCTGTTGGCCAAGCGCAGGGTGGCAATGAACTGGGATAGCAAGCAAACCCCTACGATTGCCCGCTGGATATTAGATGCTGTCAATTGTAGAGACAATTTTGTAACATACGCCGAAGAATTACCAACTGCTTCTAAACCATTGGATATCTGGATACCTCTTACTGATTATTTAAACGAGAACCCTGACCTGTTCCAGAATTGTCATTAACGTTAACATATGTGCGTTAAATTGTGAACACTGCTACACAATATATCTAGAAATTATGTAGTATTTGAGGAGGCGCTGTATGTATACCTCCGTGATTGTTTTTTACTTAATCTTTTTTATTTTCCATATACTGCATTGTGACTGACAGGATTATTACAATGGTGACTACTGTTATGTACGTTTCATTGAAAATGTTCAATAAAAAAAATTAAAAAAATATTCTACTAGGTATGAACTGAAGTGTGAGCTTGCTCAGCAGTGGAACCCCACTAGACACCAGGGAGTGTTTTAAATTTTAAATGGAAGCGACCCCTTGGGCAAGGGTCGCTTCCTTATGGGCCTAAATAATTTTTAAGACTTTTCTACCCCCCCTGGGGACAGATTGCCTGCATTTTTGGGCGTTTCTGGCACCGGGGGGGGGGCAGAAAAGCCCACTAGAGCCAGGGATTTAAAAATAAATAAATTGGCAGCGACCCCTTGGGCAAGGGTCGCTTCCAGGGGACATATATTTTTATGTGTATTCTGCCCTCCTGGGGGCAGGATCTGCCCATTTATTTGGCCTTTCTGCCCCCATTTGGGTAGTGACATAGCGTGTTATAATGTTAATTGTTTTATTTCTTGTGAATTGCAAATGTAATGCTTTATTTCTCCACTCACTTCAAACACATCACATTGACTGAGGCTCAGCAGTTTCACCTTCAGAAGAACCGGAACTGGAAATCGGAATCGGAAATCGGAAACAGAATTCACGGAGGAGAGAGGAGAGAGGCTGCCGGCTCCAACTCTCAGCGCCCGAGTCTCAGCGCTCAAACCCTGCCGTGCCCTGCCCAATCCCATTCGACTTTGTCCGCGAGGCTGCGAGCCCGTGAGACGCGGGTGTTGGTGGAAGGAGGAGCTGCGGAGCCGCGTACGGAGCCGCGTACGGAGCCGCGTACAGAGCAGCGAGGACCGGGGAGTCTGCAACGTAGGACGAAGGAAGCCAGCAGGGGGCTTCGTGGAGTCAGCAGGAGCAGGAGACATAGAGAACTGCAGCGCCCCGGCAGCAAAGGTACCAGGAGTATTGAGGCTGAGCCGGTGCACGGCGTGTGGCGTGTGGTGTTTGGTGTGTTTGGTTCACACTGTTGGGGCTTCACAGATCCCTTCGCAGGAGTGGAGGAGAGGCTAGGCAGGGGTGAAAAAAGAGCGTGAGAGCATGGCCACCATTAGCGGTGGCCACGGAGTGTAGTGCCCAGGAGCCCCGCAGAGGCGGCCCAACCAGGTTGGGTGCAGCCTGCGGCGCCCAGTGTGCCCTGCTCTCGCGCCCCCCTGCCATTCCATCGTCCCCCCAAGCCCTGCCCACCGCTACATCGTTATATCTGTCCCCCGCTGCACCCCCTGCAGCACCTAGCCCATTTTTCAGCGGCATCTACCAACCAGATTCAGCAGGAGGCGCAGGAGGCGCAGGAGGGCCAACAGTAAAATCTTTTAACGACGCATTGAAATAGTGGTGATATTACTATTAAGTGACTGCACAAGACGTACGATTTTTCTTACACCACACAATGAGGTCAGGTCGTCAGCGTGGGACACTGCCACGACCCCAATCAAAACGGCGGCGAAAGAATGAGGGGAGTTTAGAAATTGGGGATGATCTTGGGGTTGATCTTCTGATCGGTCAGAGCAGCCCTAAAGGAGACATACCTCGAGACCCAGCCAACTTAGCAGTATTTTCTTTAAATACAAATTCTCCTGCAGACGTCCGGTACTCTGGAGTGCATAACCGGCCCAGCAGTAGTCAACCATCTATCATAGGATTCTTTAAGCAGCATAAATCTGCAAACAAGGCTAATGATAATGGAACATTGTCAGTGACTATTTGTGCTAATGGGGACCAAACATCTGAGACTAACACTGTGTTCTCGCCCGATATGCTGGACAATGCTCAACTTTTCCCAGAGTCGGAGTTAGAGACAAAGAAGGCCAGTAGTGATTCTCAATCAGTAATCAACAATATTGGGATCTGTTTGTCTACAACTACTGCGAAAATCTCAACAATAGCTCCACAACCCATTCGCCCGATTCAGGTAAAAGCTCAAGTTCATGCTTCCATGGCTTCTATGGCTTCTATGGCTTTTACGTCTTCTACTGCAATATCCAATGGGCGTAAAGATTCAATTATGCTAACACCACTAGGTCTTAGCCAAAGTGAGATTAATTCCGTAATCAATATATCCTCTGGTCCGGACCAAAATTCAAGTGATGAGGTCTTCATGTCCTCCCCACTATACCTAAGTTAGAAACTACCAGGGGTTGTCAAACCTTGATTCCAGAGGCATCTTCTAGCCCAAATGGCAGTAAAAAGTTATTTAATATGGACTTATCAAGTTTAATTTTGGATACTGGTATCATTAATAAAGACAATAAGTCAACTCTGGTCCCAGGCAAAGTCAGAGTTGAGAATGTGTCTATTTTAAATGATCAAAGTAAACCAGTGCAAGCCGATTCTTTGATTAATCCACTTAGTTCAGCAGACCTATCATTGCTAGCCAAATATGATGAAAACTTTCGGGATAGAACCCGTGACTCAGAAAATAAACAAAAAAGTCCAGATTGTGGAATATGGGGTAGTTTACTTAACACAATGGATAACATCACCAACGCTCTTAATTTTCACTCGAACAAATTGAACATACAAGTGGACTTATTAAACACTTTGGCTCTCTACGTAGCTGGAATAGATGTTAAATTGCTTCATCTATCAAATCTGGTAGCCAAAGTACAATCAGACAAAGAAGTTCAGTTGTCAATATGTACCTGTGCGCAAGTAATTGATAAAATCTCAGAGCTACCGACCGTTGTGAGATCCATGGTGCAAGAGGTAAAGGCGATGTCAGACAGAATTGTACAAAACAAAACAGTTCTGACCGAACAGAACCATGGTTCCCTCTTGGATACAAAAGCCTTAATTACGGGATCCTTAGATGAAATTGGGAACTTACAGGCAAAAATTGTGATAAGAAGAAACTCAACCACAAAAAATAAATATAGTATTAATAAAAGTAAATCTCAGCAACATAATATAGTTCCATCAAAAAGAAATGCTGCAGCAAGGGAAAACCAATCCTCAAATGATGAGACCAAATCAAATATGTCACAGAAATCCCAAGACTTGAATGAAGGAAATGAATTCATGGATCAAACATCATTAGACGAAGTTAATGACCTACAAATTACCTCAAATCAGACACCAATTCTTAATTTAAACTCAGATGGTCTAACCAAAAGGGCAAAGAAAAAGACTAAGGAAAGCTCACAATAAATCAAAAAACTTTAAAAAATCCACAATTAATGTCTTACCAACTGAGCTTAATACGAAAGAAATTTATCCAATTTTTAAACCTTTGGAATCTTGCCGGAGTAAAACTATAGATGATCAAATTGATCAGGCCCCAATACGACCACTTTCTGAAGTGTTCCATGATAGTACATGGTCCCAAATTATTGCTACATCCAATTCACAAGTGAGTGGACAAGACCAGGCCCATAGAGGAATTGATCAACATTGTGAAGTGCAAAAAGCTGTTATAGGGAAAACTACTAATAATGTCGCCTTTCTAGAAAATAGTGCAACTAACATCAAGCATGCAGTAACCTCCGAACGAATCATAGTGGATGACGCTGTGCCTGGTAAAGGGGTCATTCTAGATATGCAGCTGATAACGGAGAAAAATAGTAATATAAAAAAAGAGAAATTAAAGACTAATGATTACTCAGATACAGCTATGAAATTAGCATTCTGCCCACGGTATACCACAAGAGGTCCATATGATATCCTAAATCGCGGTAATATTTTGAAACTGTTGAACGCAATTCCTGAGTTTAAAGATTTAACATCAGAGGACTTAGATTCAGTTGAGTTCAGGCAAGATCACAACAATATCAATAAAGAGACAACTCTTACAACTTGGCATCGAGAAGACATAATTAGTAATATCTTAGCAAATAAAATTCAATTTGCGAAATGGGGCATTAAAATATGGAAAATCAGCGAAAATCAATATCCTACTCTGCTGATTCCGACGTTAACATCTAATAGTCCAGTTTTAAGGGATCCTGCTACCAATTCAAGACTAAGAGGACATCCGAGGGTTCTGAAAGGAGCCTCTGGGCCAGCAACAAAACTAGATCTGTCATCCGGGATTAAGATTACGAGCTGTAAATCAGGCACTCGTGTATGTGAAGAGCTAAAGAAAGATACAGCTCTCATTGATGACTGGAGTTGGCTCCCTAAAATACTAACAAAAGGGAGTGTTGACATGCGCGAATGATGCCCAAAGAGCTCTAATAAAGTCTTAAAACCCTTTAATATTTGTTCATGGAACACAAATGGTCTAAAAACGTTATTAGAGGATCCCGACACAATAAGTTTCCTCAGGGATTTGATGTCTTAATGTTCCAGGAAACATGGAGCATGGAAAAGGAACCCCTTATTGGCTATTATGAGTATTTGAACATTGCTCTCCGTAAGGCTGCCTTTGGTCGCGCAAGTGGAGGTCTATCCATCTACGTCTCCTTAAGTCTGGATGTCAAACATTTCGAGATTGACTTTCAATTGGCATGGCTTTTATGTATCAAACTAGCTCTTAATCAACCTATAATACTCCTAAACGTCTACATAAGTCCAAAAAACTCTGATAAAGCTTCTCAATTTACTACCTTATGGGAAATAGTTAAAGTGCTGTATCACGACCATCTAGACGCAACGATAATCATCTCAGGAGATTTTAATATGCATTTCCTTAATCGAAACTGCGTCAATAAACCAATAAAAGAACTATCACAGATGTGCGGTTCACAGCTCAAAAAATGTAACCTCGTGTTATTGCAGGACGATGGTCAAATACCCACATTTAAAAAAACAGGCAATTTCTCCGTCATTGACTACTCCATCATCTCAGCGGGGCTGACATGCTCCCTTCATAAATATCAAGTAATACCCAGGATAGAAAGTGACCACAACCCACAATTAATTTCCTTGGCTTTATCAATGGATCATCTACCGAAAGCAAGATCAATGAAAATTGTACCAACAGCCTTTAGTCTTAAAAGGCTAGTATGGAATCCAAGAAACCAAAAGGAAATATTGGATTTTCTTGAACTCTTAATCATCAAAGTCTTGGAGGAGAAAAAAGAAGGGAAGTCCATGGTTGATATTTGGCCTTGTTTGTGTGCTTCACTTTTAGATCGTTTTCCTCCATCTATAACATCAAAAGGCTCCGTCATGACAACAAAACAATCAGGATGGTATACAAATCGGCTGCTTCGCTTAAAAAGACAGCTTCATAGAGCGATTAGGGCGACTTTTAGAAAACCGAATGGAGCACTAAAAACTTTGGAAATTCATAAATTAAAAAAGTGCAGAAAACAATACAAAAATGAAATATGGAAAGCTAAACAATCATATTATGAGGGATTATGGACCAAACTACATTTCTCATGTAAAGCCAAAATCCAAAACTTTTCTGGGGCATAATTAACAATCTTGAAAATGGTAGCAAAAGAGGGAATAGCGCTAATATCGATGAATCCGGCTGGTCAACTTTCATCTATAATCTTTACGTTGCACCCTCGGCTCCACAGTCTGACATCAATATTGCTTGTCAGAAGATAAATATATCGAGCAGAGAAGAAGGCAGAAAATACGGTTCTATCCAGCATATTGACCAGGCAGAGCTACAAGTTGAGGAGTTACGGCCTAAGGAGCAAGTCCCGCTCATTGCCCAAGCTGGGCCACAAGTAAACGAGTTATGGCCTATAGAGCAAGTTAAAAAGGCAATGAGCAGGATCAGATCGAATGGAGCGCCCGGCCCAAACGGGATTCCAAATTCAATTTTTAAAGCAAATCTTAAGCATTGGCCAGAGGTTTTAACGATTTTATTTAATGATGTCATTAAATCTGGATCAGTCCCTGAGTCATGGCAAGGAAGCATAATTCAGCCGATATATAAAAGTGGCCCACATGACAATCCTGCAAATTACCGACTAATAGCCCTAACTGATGTGGAGGCAAAAATCTTTGCGAGTTGCCTCCTTGAAGAATTGGAAGATTGGGCCACAAGAAAAAATCTAATTCCAGCTTTCCAAACCGGTTTTAGAAGAGGCAAATTAACCAGCACGAACTTGATTTTATTGACTTTATTAGGCGAAAGGGCTAAATATAGAAAGCAAAAGTTATATATCTGTTTTATCGATCTCAAAGCCGCCTTTGATTCTGTTCCTCGAAATCTACTTTGGGCTAAACTTTTAAATTGGGGCATCCCAAACCAATTGCTTGAAATGATTAAACTGTTATATACCAAGACATGGGTTCAGATCAAAGTCGGAGATGGTAGAAGTACAACCCGCCGACTTGAAACTAAGACTGGTCTGAAACAAGGTTGTGTTTTGGCTCCATGTCTTTTTAATCTTTTTATGGCCGACCTTCCTATATATTTTTAAAAAGTTAATGCTCATTCACCTTCCCTCTTAGGCAAAGACATCAAATATTTACAATATGCTGATGACACTATATTATTAAGTCATTCTGTCATAGGTCTAAGAAGATTAGTTGATTCTTTTAATCAGTATATTACCCTTAACGGTTTGAAAATTAATACTAAAAAGACAAAAATAATGATTATAGGTGGAACAAAAATAGATAAAAAGAATGGAACATTAATGGGTTACATATTGAAACTGTAAAATTTTATAAATATCTAGGAATAACATTTGACGATAATATGTCCTTTAGACAGCATTTTATTAACCTTAAAGCAAAGGCAACAGCTTTGTCATTTGCCTTTAGAAGGTTGAGGGACAAGTTGTCATGTCCAAATCACGAACATCTATTGAAGGTCATGAAAGCAAAGCTGATTCCATCTTTGGCTTATGGCTCAATGATTTTTCGTGGTAAAGACGTGAAAATTCTTGATGACCTACAAATAAAAGTCTTCAAATCAGTTTTTAGGATCCCAAGGTATATAGGACATGCTAATGTTAGATTAGAATTTGGTCTGAAAAGGCAATCTCTGGTACGACAATCTGCCTTTTTAAAAATACTATATACTTTATATCGTTCAGAACAAGGTACCCTTGCAAACCAGTGCTGGCAGGAGATAACGAGGTATGAGCATGCTAGTAGCTGGAGATCCTTTTAAGTGAGAGTTTAAATAATTTTGAGTGTCCAACCTTTGAAGAAGAAGTTAGGAGCAAAGCTGTTTTTAAACAAACTATAAATCGATCAGTCAATTTACTATCGAGTCTTCTAGATAAAGATGAGCTCAGAAAAAAGTATCATTCCTGGTCAGTTACTAACTCATTTATTAAATTAGAACCCCAATTATACTTGATGACCCACTTAAAATCATTCTTAAGGAATAAATTTATGTTATTGCGGTTTGGGAGATATCCCACTAAGGACGGAATACCTAAATGGGAAAAAAATGGTCTAATAAACTTTGTAGGTTATGTGGCACTTATGAGGAAACATTAATACATATTGTAACTACCTGCCCCCAATTGCTAGAAGAGCGGAAGTCTTTGTTAAGACCGATTTTTAATGAATTAGGGGTGAGAACATGTCGCCACGCCATCATTACTTGTCTCACTGGGTCTATGCCCCGCTTGATTACTCAATTTGTAAAGTTTATTTTTATTGCAGAAAAAAACTATTAACCAAAACTGATTCTGATTGTTAATACAGTAACATGTCGTCAAAGATTTTAATGCAAAAATGAATTGAAAAATCTGCTTTTAAAATCTGCCTTTAATAGTTCTGCATATAACTTTACATTATAGTTATTAAATATTTTAAACTGTTATAGGATTGGTTAATTAAATTAAGATTAAAGATAAATTGCTTTAAAATTTTAATGATAACACTGGCACAAATGCACTTTATTCATTGCTGCTTTCTATTATTGCTGCTAAAGTTTTTAGTATAAAGTTGTGTATAAATTTTATGGGTAAAAATAATGTTTCTAATCTGTTGTGTTTTTTTCTTTGATTGTAATGATTTTTATTAATCAACAAATAAAGCAATTATTATTATTATTCTCCCTTTTTGATCTAGTTCAAGGCTTTTGCTCTTTAGACTGTTCCAGGTTGCGGTTTCGTTACTGGTGGTTCTGCTGTTTGTGTAGTTGCATGTGTTTGGTAAGAGACTTTTTTTTGTACAATGTAAATGGTTCTCATTTCTCTGCATGAATGTGTTTTTTGCAAATGGTGTAATTATAGCAGTATGTTTGGCTTCTGTTTGAGTGTCAAGAACTTTTTGCATTTGTGCTCGATGTGTATTTTGTTGTCTTGTGAGTAATTGGTTGTGTTTTTTTCTTTCTAGTGGGATATCGTTTTTGCTGTCTCTCTGCAGAGTAGGTGCTGGTGAGTGTAGCTGTCTCTTGCAAGTGAATCGTATAGTTTTTGAGAATATAGATCTTTGTGATAAAGGCACACATTTTTTTACTTACTTATTTTGCACAGTGTTGGTTGTTGTTGACTTGTTTGTGCAGTCTCCTTTCTTAGTAAGGATAATGGCTAGCCGCAGGATTACTGCTCAGCAGGTTGTTGGTATGCTTTTTGAGTCTTCCTCTGACCATGGTTCAGAGACTGACTCTGCATCTGAGGCAGAGGTGGGAGGGGAAGATTCAGGCAGTGAGTTTTCTCTCCACATGGAATCATCGGATGATGAAGCTACTCTCAGTGCGGATGATGAAGCTACTCTCAGTGCGGATGAAGCTACTCTTAGTGTGGATGAAGTGCCTGTGTTAGAGGAGGACATTGATGTGCCGATAGTGCGCCAAGAGGCATCTGGGCTGCAGCCTGGGGCTGCAAGGCTTCCCGTTGGTATAGTGCGGCAAGAGGCATCTGGGTTGCAGCCTGGGGCTGCAAGGCTTCCAGTTGGAAGTGATGACCTCTGGGTTGCCCCAGGCATGATGCAGCCGGCATTGCCAGACTTTACTGGTGTTCCAGGGTGTAGAGTGAATACAGAAAACGTTTTGCCGTTAAATTTTTTTCAGTTGTTTATGGACGATGTGTTTTTGGCAGAGATTGTTGAGCAGACTAATTTGTATGCCAAACAGTTTTTGAGGGACAAGAGTGCCAGCCTTAAGCCCCATTCTAGAGCTACCCGGTGGACTCCCACAAATCTGGAAGAGATGAAGAAGTTCTTGAGTTTAACTTTTTTGATGGGCTTGCTGAGGAAGCCATCAATGTCTTCATATTGGTCTACTAGTCCCTTGATGGCAACGGCTATATTTCCAGCAGTCATGAGTCGTGATAGGTATTTGCTTCTGCTTCGGATGCTGCATTTTGTCGATAATGGTTTAGCGTTGCCACGAGATCACCCTGAGTGTGACCGTCTTTTTAAGATTCGGCCTGTCATTGATCACTTTGTAGATCGATTTTCTGAGATCTATGCTCCAGGGAAAGAAATAGCAGTGGATGAGTCTTAGGTCTTGTTCAAGGGCCGCTTGGTTTTTAGGCAATACATTCCTAGTAAGAGGGCACGCTATGGAATTAAGCTGTATATGCTGTGTGACAGTAGGACTGGATATGTCTCCTAATTTCAGGGTGTACACCGGTAAGGAATCCAGGATTAACTCCCTGGTTGTCCATCCACTTTTGGAGTGACTGAGAAAATTGTGTGGGAACTTGGTAGAGGACTTTTTAACAAAGGTCACCATTTATATGTAGATAACTTCTACACTGGTGTGCGGTTGTTCAGAGAACTGGCCAAAGTGGACACTGTTGCTTGTGGCACAATCCGCTCTAACCGTAAAGGTTTCCCTAAAGAACTAGTTTGTCAAAAGCTTGTGCGGGGACAGTGCAGTGCGTTGCGTTGTGAGGAACTTCTAGCTGTGAAGTTTTCAGACAGGAGAGATGTCTACATGCTGACTATCATCCATGATGAAAGCACTTCAGCTGTGACTGTTTGGGGTCAGGTTGCTGAAGCACGAAAACCTGTGTGCATTTTAGACTATAATAGGCACATGGGTGGTGTTGACAGAGTATATCAGAGGTTGGAACCTTACGCTGCTCTTCGTAAGGCTTACATTTGGTATAAGAAGTTGGCTATCCATCTTTTCCACTTGGCAACCTTTAATGGTTTTGTTGTATTCAAGGATTCTTGTCCTGAGTCAAAGATGACTTTTGCTAAGTTTCAGGAGTCTGTAAAAGGCAGCCTTGTTTTAGTGGAACAGGCAAGTGTTCCTAGAGTTGGAGTGGTGGAGGATGTGGCTAGATTGAAAGATCGCCACTTTCCTGATCACGTTCCTCCCACACCCTCAAAAGACTTTCCCAGTAGGAGATGTAGAGTCTGTTGGCGAAAAGGTACGCGGAAGGAGACTCGTATGTACTGCCCCGAGTGTCCTTCTAACCCTGGGCTGTGTGTGCCTGCTTGTTTTAGAATGTACCACACGCAAAAGAATTTTTGGGAGCATCCATGAGTGGTAAAGTGAACTGCCTGGTCTCTATTGTTTTATATTTTTTGTTCAGTTTCAAGGTTGGCATTTGTGCAATGTATTTAGTTTCAGATTTTGTGTTAGTAGATTTGTATCTATTTGCAATTTGTTTGTGTTTTCTTTTTTGTATAAAAAAATCCTAAATGTGATGGCGGTGTGTGCAGGCTGGCACTTGGCTGGTGGTGTGCGTGGACTGGCGCTTGGCTGGCGGTGTGCGTGGACTGGCGCTTGGCTGGCGGTGTGCGTGGACTGGCGCTTGGCTGGCAGTGTGGGTGGACTTGCGCTTCACTGGCGGTGTGAGTGGACTGGCGATTGGCTGGCGGTGTGCGGGGACTGGGTATTGGCTGGCGGTGTGGGTGGACTTGCGCTTGGCTGGCGGTGTGGGTGGACTTGCGCTTGGCTGGCAGTGTGAGTGGACTGGTGGTGTGCGTGGACTGGCGATTGGCTGGCGGTGTGGGTGGACTTGCGCTTGGCTGGCGGTGCGAGTGGACTGGCGCTTGGCTGGTGGTGTGCGTGGACTGGCACTTGGCTGGCGGTGTGGGTGGACTTGCGCTTGGCTGGCGGTGTGGGTGGAGTGGCACTTGGCTGGCGGTGTGTGAGTAGTGACATGCTGCTGGTCACTACACACACTGCTAGCCAAACGCCACTCCACGCAATCTGTGAGCTGGTGTGGTTGCTGTGTCAGGAATGTGGGCGTGTGAAAGTGATGGGCCCTTGAATGGCGCTGTCTGCTGGTGTGAGTGTTGTAATGTGCTGGGCCCGCGGCTGGCGGTGTGAATGGTTTTGTATGTGTCACACGTATGAAAGGTGTATGAATGGCCTGTAAAGAGGTTGGTGCCTTGTCGTGGCTTTACAGCTCACGAGCTGTGAGTCAATGGTTCAGTTTCTCGTCCTTTCAATTATTAACAGTGCATTTAATTTTTATTAAATCTCTGGTTAATACAACTGCATATACTGAACCATCACTCACCCTCGTGCCAAATCCAACCAGTATGTATGTGTGCTTGAGGAATAGGTGGTTGTGCAGAAATATTTGTCTTTTCTGTTTTTGTCAAGCAGGGTGTACCTTGTTCCTTTTTGTGAATGTTGTAATGTGTTGGTTTTGTGCCTGGTGGTGTGAATGGTCTTGTGTGTATCATGTATGAAAGGTGTGTGAATGGCCTGTAAAGCGGTTGGTGCCTTGTCGTGGCTTTACAGCTCACGCAGCTGCGAGTCAATGGTTCAGTTTTTTGTCCTTTCAATTATTGACAGTGCATTTCATTTTTGTGAAATCTCTTGTTAATAAAATTTTATATACTGAACCATCACTCGCCCTCGTGCCAAATCCAACCAGTATGTGTGTGCGCTTGAGGAATAGATGGCTGTGCAGTAATCTTTGTCTTTTTTGTCTCTCTGCCAAGGTGTACCTTTCATCTAAGAATAACCTACCAACTGTAGCTTTTGTCGTACACTAAACACCCATGGGAGTACATGGTGATGTCTCTCTTGGGGATCCCAACAAGTTATCTTACCCACAATGTCCTGCAAACCTCAAAATGTGACTGTCAAATTTTCCTTGCATTATTGTGCTCAAATTTTCACGCTGCAGAAAGTAACAACAAATTTCCAACCCCCAGCATTTCTCCAAGTATCCCAATAGAAATGGTACCTCACTTGTATGGGTGGGCCAAGTACCCGCGGCAGGGAAGGGCCCAAAACCTATTGAGGCGACATCAAAATTACCTATCACAAACCAACCTGGTTTTGCAAGGGGGGTCCCATGAGTTTTTGGCCCGGGGCTCGGCGGCCATCTAGGGAAACCTACCAAACCCACACATTTCTGGAAACTAGACACCCGGGGGAGTCCAGCGAGGTATGGCTTGCGTGGGTCCCCCAACATTCTCCTACCCAGAATCCCCTGCCAACCGCAAATTTCGCTGAAAAAAATCACTTTTTTCTCAAATTTCTGTGTGGGAAAGTTCTGGAATCTGCGTGGTTCCACAAATTTCCTCCCACCCAGCGTTCCCCCAGGTCTCCCGATAAAAATGGTACCTCTCTCGCGTGGGTGGGTCAAGGACCCGCAACAGGCAAGGACCCAAAACCAATTGGCCCGGGGCTCGGCGGCCATCTAGGGAAACCTACCAAACCCACACATTTCTGGAAACTAGACACCTGGGGGAGTCCAGCGAGGTATGGCTTGCGTGGGTCCCCCAACTTTCTCCTACCCAGAATCCCCTGCAAAGCGCAAATTTCGCTGAAAAAAATCACTTTTTTCTCAAATTTCTGTGTGGGAAAGTTCTGGAATCTGCGTGGATCCACAAATTTCCTCCCATCCAGCGTCCCCCCAGGTCTCCCGATAAAATGGTACCTCACTTGTGTGGGTAGGCATAGTGGCTGCAACAGGAAATGGCCAAAATCGTACTGTGGAGACTTCAAAATTACCTATAACAAAACTACCTGTTTTTGGGGGCACCTGAGATTTTGGCCCCGGGCTCAGCGGCCATCTTGGGAAAGTACCAAACCCAAACATTTCTGAAAACTAGACACCCGGGGGAGTCCAATGAGGTATGGCTTGCATGCATCCCCCAACGTTTTCCTACCCAGAATGCCATGCAAACCTCAAATTTAGCTGAAAAACCCCACATTTTCCACATATTTTTGTGTGGAATCACCGTGCCGGCACAAATGTCCTACCCCACAGCGTTCTCCTTAGTGTCCCGAGTAAAATGATACCTCACTGTTGGAAGAAAAGGACGCAAATTTGGCACGGATACCTTATGTGGTCAAAAAGTTACAGGGGCCTAAGCGCGAACTACCCCAAATAGCCCAAAAAAGGCTTAGCACAGGGGGGGAAAGGCCTAGCAGCGAAGGGGTTAATGCAGCCAAAAAATGCTATTAATGCTATAAATGCAGCTAAAAATGCATAAATTCTAGGGGTGGGCGGAATTTGCGTAGTCGCGCTACACAAAGCTCCGCGAAACGGTAAAAAATCTCTGCGAGCACGCAAAAGTTCCGCAAACACGCGGAATTGCTTGTTCCGCCCGTTCGCAATGCTTTTTTCCTGTTCGCGAACGCTATTTGCGTGCTCAGGGAGGAACACGCAAAAAACTCCGCGAATCCACGGATCGCGGAATTTTTGGCAATTCCGCGTTCTCCACGGAACGCGAAATTACCCAAATTCCGCAAATTCCGCGAGCGGAACGTAATTTACCGCCCAAGCTTAATAAATTCACATATCCCCCCTCTCCCACTAAAGCTCAACCCAACTCTTATTAATTTAATCTACCACATAAAAACTGGAGAAAAATACATGTCATGGTTTGCTAAAGAGTGTAGGATTAGCCCCAATAAAAATAAGGCAAAAAAACAAACAAATACTACCCAGGGTTCCAGAGCAGCATGCTGCGTGACTTAAAGTGCTACAATACTTCATCAGGGGTAGCAAGTGCTTTATAATTTCAATTACAATACAATATATAACACACACTGATACCATAACACTCAGTTGTTGGGCAGTCAATTATAATTCATACAGACTGCAAAATATTTCCTTATTCAGCTTGACACTCTCACATAAGACAAAACTGTTATGGGTCATGTCCGTCAACCAGTACTGTACCAATCTACAGCATTAAATCATCCATCTCAAACTGAACCGTCATGGAATAACTGAAGAAATTAGTCACATGCCACTGGCCAACGGAGGACTTTAGCTTAGTTCACCACTGTAGATCCCAACTAGTTACATCCTATAACCGCTTGTCATCTCACAATAAAAATCAGATATGGCACGATAGTAACAAAGTCCATCCTAGCAGATTTCTGATCTAAGTCTTCCTGCAACTCTTGCCTGCTCAGGACCATACATTTTAAACATTTATTTTTTTAATTTGTTGTTAATAACAAACTTTATTGCTTTTAGAAGAATATCATCACATACATTGCGTAGTTAAAGGAGTACATTTTAATCAATGTGGAGTATCAATGAAGTAGAAGCAATGTACAACATATACTCTGTTGGACTTGGCCCTTTTTGCAGGGTCATCCCTAAACTTTTTGCCTTTCTCCTAGCTTTTTTTTTCTGACATGGTGTTGGTGGTTTTAGGACTCTGGGCACTTTAGCACTGCTGTTCAGTGTAAAGTGTGTGTGCTCTCTGTGATAAATATGGTAAGATTGGTCTACACCTGTTTGGCCTATTTAATTTACCTGTCAGTCCCTTGTAAAGTGGTATCCCATATACCCAGGGCTGGTAAATTAAATGCTACTGGTGGGCTTGCAGCGCTGATTGCGCCACCCACCAAAGTAGCCTTTCAAACCTATCTCAGGCCTCTGCCATTGCAGGGCCTGTGCGCGCAGTGTTACTGCCGCTGTGACGCGGCACCTAAAGTGTGTGCCATGTCTGTGACCCCCCTTTTACTGCATGTCAGTCACCCCTAAGGTAGGCCCTAGCTAGCCCTATGGGCAGGGTGCATTGTAGGTGAAAGGTAGGACATGTACCTTAAGTGTGTGACATGTCCTGGTAGTGACAAACAGTCATTTTGGTTTCTCACTACTGTGGGGCTGCCCTCCCATAGGGATGCATTGGGGATTCCTGATAAGTGTTTCAGTGGTAATTCCTGATATGAGAGGAGCAGCGTGGTCAAGTTTGGTATGTTTGGAATAGTGATAATAAATGCTATGCAATGGTGTGCACAGATTTATTATAACTATTTTAGAAATGCCACTTTAGAAGTTGGCATTTCTGTGTGCTATGTGTCTGCCTGCCTGATGTGAATTGCATGTCTGGCTTTTGAGTGACAGGGGCTAGTGAGGTGTGTGGCTCCAGGAGGGGCAGGGTGAGTCAGCGCTAGGCTGAATGGGACATCTGCATTTGGAGTAGTGGGAGGAGAAGTCCCTGAATAGGTCTGTGCCTAGCCTGTACAATGCTGGCTCCGCCCCCTGTGGTGTGTCTGATCACCGAGCCCCCACCTGACAAAGGGGAAGAGGAGCCTTGTAAACAAAGTGCTCCATTTCCCCCCTGAACCAGTTTATGCTGGTTCCCCCAAGCCCTGTGCTAGGGCAGACAAAGCAAATATGTAGTATAAATATAGGGGCTGTGACCCCATGAAGGTGTGCTGTTCCTGTGCTTAGGGGACCTGCTGCTGCTGGGCTCCAGGAGGAACCGCCACAAGGGACTGCGCCTCCCTGCTGGAGGGTCCTGTGTGCTGGGCTGCCTGGGCCCAGCCTTTGCCCCCCTTTAACTTTCAGGACTTTCTGGGACTGTGGGCTCAGCGCCTTGTGAGCGCTACAACTTGATATCCTGGTGCCAGCTGATGAGGAGCGCCGGTTCCTTGCAGCGCTGTGCTGCGTGGTAATTACGAGGGTATCCCGGCATGAGGGATTCCCCCGTGCTGCTGGGGAAGAGCGGGAGATCACCCGCATGAGAGATTATTGAGAGCGGGTGCCCACCCTGGCTATGCGGGCTTATTTAGCGGGTGCCCACCCCACTGTATGCATCTTTGATCGGCGGGTGCCCACCCCGCTGTATGCATCTTTGATCGGCGGGTGCCCACCCCGCGTGCGGTGTTCGTTGGTGGGAGCCCACCTCGCAATTGTCTTTACTTTGTGGTGGGTGCCCACCCCGCACTGTGGCGCTGAAGAGAAATCACCGCCGTGGCCCGATCCAAAACCGGAAGCCAGGTGCGTCCGCCTGACTGTGGGCGGGGCCTGCGACGTGTGCCGGAGCCTCGCGGGTGCCATTTCCACCTTCCCCCGTCCAGGAGAAGGCAACCCGGAAGCCAGGAAACTCGTGCTGCGAGGAAGGCATGGCCCCCGTGTGTCGGTGGGAGCCCCGCACGTCTGGCCAGAGAAGCGGAGAGGTCCCGGTAAGCGCCGTCCCGTCGAGGTACACTGTCGGTGCCTGGGACCTGCGCAAGAGAGCCCGGTGAGTGGGGCCAAGTTGGGAGCCTGGTGGGGGGGGGTGTCGAGGCACATTGTCGGTGCCTTCCCCCGTAGTTGCTCCCGAGGCACAGAAGTGCCAGTGCCTCTTTGGTTGCTCACAGCTGAACTGCCGTGGCAGACAGCTGCAACGTGGGAGTGATTTTTGTGTTGGAGTCCCAGTGGGGACTCAGGAGGCACTGTGGTGCCAGTGCTCATTTCTGCCACAGCTGCACCGCAAGAGCGCGGGCAGCTGCAACATGGGGGCATTTGTGTTTTTATCAGGAAGGGGTGAGAAGCACCCCCAGCGCCTTTGCGCCCTGTGATTTTGCTGCATTGGCAGCCAGAGGACCAGTTGACGGTCCTGAAGGAACCCTGACATTTCTGGACAGAGGGCATTTTGAGCCCCATAGGAAGGCCAGTTGGCCTGGGGTCATTTATGTGATGGTGAAAGGGCGCAAGGCCCTAAGGTGATGTGTCACTCTGTTACTGTGGTGCCCTGTTTAGGATTATGATGCCTAATGCGTAATGTGTTGATGCCTAATGTCATGCTATGACATTTTAGGATGGTGTCTAATGCTAATGTGATAATGCTTAGGTCATTATGGTACCAGTAGTTACTGATTATGTTTAATATTTACTTACCTGCATTCTGATGGTTCTGACCGTGGCCCGACTGGCCTGGTCCTGTATATAATCCCCTGTGAATATTGCCTATTGCCAGCTGGCACAGTGTAAATGTGTGATTATGTTTCTAATGTGTTTAGGATAATACAAAGGCTATTTTTGATATAACCTTGTGTGGAGTTTCTTTTGTAGTGTGCCTAGTGTGTTGCTGCTGTGTGTATGTGTTGCGCAAACGCTTTACACATTGCCTCTGGGATAAGCCTGACTGCTCGTGCCAAGCTACCAAGGGGGTGAGCAGGGGTTATCTTCAGCGTGTAACTCCCTTGCCCTGACTAGAGTGGTGGTTTCTGCCTGGCTTAGGCGCAAGCCCTAGCCAACCAGAAATCCCATTTCTAACATACTCCAAGCTGGGCATTACAAGCTGCCTACCATATCAGTTGAAGCAGGGACAGTCATATAAAACGTAAGTGGTGAAATCTACAGTTGTGGGTGATTACAAATCATGAGCAAATTAAGAATTACTAAAATAGTCTAACCATAAAACCCACCCGATCTGTCATCCCAGCACTGCAAGTCTCGAACATAGATTAAACACAATTGAGAAGAAGCCTGTGTGTAAGGACATCTCATACATAGCTAAATAGTGATGTCAGCACTTTTTGACATATTGTTTCAGCATGTGTGCACCATAAGGACAGTATAATATAAATGTGTAATATAGTGAACGTCAGTGGGCACCATGTTGTGGCGAAAGAGTGTACATAGCACAACAATGAGGGCAGGGCCGACCTCGTGCAACGTTCGCTAAAACAGAGGAAAGCAGTACATTTATCAGCAGGGAGTCTAATCGGTGCTCTCTTCTAGGGATTTAAAAGTTTTAATCAGGTCATCCCAAATCATTGCAATGGGTCATTTATGAAAGCCATGATATTCTTCCCTGCGCAGGGCATAACTCTTCGCCGTGCTCCAACAGAACACCACATCTCTCCATTGAGATATAGTGGGTGCTGAGGTGGAATTCCAATGCATCATCAGTAGGTGCTTCACCAGGTCAGCAAATCTCACCATAACCTTAAATCGTTTAGGGCTGGGATATACCCCCAACAGGCAGTGTTCAGCTGTCCCTCAGTGGTTAGCTCCAGTGAATTTGATTAAAGTGTTCTGTATGGCTGACCCACGGCGGAAGGACGTGTTTGCAGGCTCTCTACATCAATTTTAAGATAGCTGTTTTGAGAGACTGTAAAAGACAGTAAATAAATCCCTCTTTGTGTGAGGAGTATGCCGGTTAATTAAGAAGTGAGGGAGTGAGGACTCTCTCCCAGATTGAAAATTATTGATTTTAATGTAACACTTTTAGTGAAATAACTATAAATAACATTCTGCTTGGAAATTACAACAAAGATCCCATCACTAATTTTACAAGGTTTTCAGGACCAGAGTATCCTAATATGACCAACCAATCAATATATATGGAGTTGGCAGGAAAATGAAATAAGGATTGAGTTTAAAGGCAACCATACAGTGCCAGCCAAGAGAGACCATTTGTTTGTCTTGAAAAAGATGGGAAATTGTTAGAACCATCGAAACGCGTCGACGCTCCATCCAACACAATCCGTGGAAACAGCTTATCCTATAGATAAAGAGTAGAAATTTTATCTAGGATCTGTATTTGAATTATTTCGACTGGATGTGTTTTTAAATGACAAATCGTATTGTCTATATTTGTCTCTCCGTTACGTGTGTGTTGGCCTATTTTAGAGACTATAATCCCTGAAATATTTTTTATGTGTGTCTAAGATTTGTGTTGCTTTTATCAGTTTGTGTTGTTATTTGAATGTTTGTAACACAGGTTTTTATTGGTGTATGAAATTGATGCTATTTTGAGTGTAATGAGCTTTTACAATTGTTTCTTGTATACATTGAGTGATGAATTTTAAATAAAACAATATTTTTAATATAATCCACAGTTGTGTAGGAATTACCTTAACTCAGTATCTTTCTAATATATGGGCAATAAAACCTTTGTACTGGGAAACTTAGAGACCCAGTTATAGTATATTCTTTCACCAAGGGATTTCTCTTTTTACTTGTCAATAGTACCCTATTCCCCTGGTTTGAACAAAGGGGTCCCTCTTTTTCTTATTGTGTGACCAGTAAGAAAGCAATGATTGACAGGTCACCACTTGTGCAATAAATCAGCATCCTCTATGTGATAATGGGGGCAGCTAGAGGAGGCCGCAGGGAACATCAAGTGAAGCTCTTTTGGTGTGAGGTATGCCCTACGTAGAATCGAAAATTGTATACATTTGAAGCATGATTTACGAGATATCCTACTCGGGTATTCTAGGATAAAGTTCCATTCTTTGTCATTAAAAACTCAGGACAGGTCCTCTTCCCATTTCGTACGCAGAGCCACCAAGGGAGCAGTTAAATGTGTACGAAGACCCCGGTGGAACCATTTGATTAAACCTCTTCCATGACCCATGACTTATGCTGTGTGAATAAACTCATGGGTGGCAGGTTTGGCACCTAAAAGGGCCCAGTGTTTGGAGGTATGGCTGATGATGCTGGCATGTCAGGAACAGCGACTCTGGTTCACCATGGGTTTGTACGAATTCTTGATAAGACAGAATTGTTTTGTCAGTGAATAGGTCACCCAGCGTCTTTACCCAGGCCTGTCCCCAGGATGAATATCTATCCACCATAAGCTTACCCAGGGAGGTGGCCAGTCCTCTCAAGGGAATACTCGGGGCATAGGTGTGGGCAAGTTTGTATAGCGGAGGGCCAACTTCCAATAGTCAAATGCTATCCAGAGCACTATTGTCATCTAGGTTGGCAGTTTTACCCCTGGTAGAAGCAATTGGTGCAATTTGCCCAGTCTAAGCATGCAAGGTGTATATCCAATTTCGCCCAGGTGGTGGCTTGCCAACCAGTTGGTAACCACTGCAGCTGCCCTGCCAAATAATAAGTCTTAATGTCTTAATGGATTCCCCCATCTCCGGGCATTAACTGCATTTGAGGTATCCCATCTCTGCATCACCCGGAACCCCACATAAGGTCAATTAGCAAGGAATTAAGTGTTTTAAAGACCAAGGCGGGAATTACAATAGGGAGGTCAACAAAGTGGTATAATAAGCGGGGCAGCATGAGCATCTGGCCGGAGTTATTCGCCCTGCTACGGACAAGGGTAGGGTGACCCAGAACCTAATCTGAGATTTCAGTGAAGTGATAGCTTTCATGAGGTTCCTGTCTAATAAGTCTTTAGCTTCCCTATATATCTTTAAGCCTAGGTAGCGAAATGTCTGAGGGACTCATTGTATTTTATAAGGTCCACAGGGGAGGTGATCCATTTCGGATTCATCTGTAAAACAAAAGGCATAGGACTTGTAATAATTTACCCCGAGGCCCGACAAGTTGCCAAATGACTGGAGTAAGGTAGATATTGGTGTTAGGTCAATGTTAAGTTCACAGATATATGAGACCATGTCGTCGGCGTACAGGGATATGGCGTGCCTGTTAAGTCCCTGAGAGATCCCACGTCCGGAACGGACTGCCTAATGTGTTGCGCTAGAGGTTCCATCACCAGCACAAATAGTGGCGGCGAAAGCAGGCAACCTTGTCTGGCATCCCGGAACATCAGGTATTGAGCTGATATGTGCGACCCCGTTTTAACCCTTGCTGTTGGATTAGTGTACAGTAACCTAACTGATGAATGTTGAACCTCGCATGGACAGAGACAAAATATTCCCACCCCAGGGTATCAAACACCTATAGTAGGTCCAGGGAAAGACAGCCAGCCACTGGCCACGTCCCCTGAGCAGCAACCATGACCTGGTATAAGTGTTGCATGTTTAAAGATGTATTGCGACGCGGGACAAATCTGCACTGATCTGCATGTCAATTACAGGAGCAAAGGGAGCAGACGTCTCGCCAATAATTTACTCAATATTTTATATTCTGAATTTAACAATGATAAGGGTCTGTAGGAAGAAACATCTTCTTGGTTTCTTCCCTGTTTCAACAGAGACGTAACTAAGGCTTGGCTCAAGGTGGGTGGTAAAGAGCCAGCCTCAAAAGGCATGTTATAAAGCTGCTCTAGTTGTGATACTAAGCGGGAGGCAAGTATGGCATATAATTCTATGGGTAACCCATCCGAACCAGGCGTCTTATTCCTGGCGAGCTCATCAATAGCTTGACGCAACTTGCCTGGTGTAAGCAGGACACCTAATGCCTCTCTGTCTACAGCGTTCACTCTGGGTAGCTGTAGTCAGCTAGGAACGATTTAATTTGAATGGGGTCGCAGGGAGGGGGAGCGGCATTTATGGTGGTGTAATATTCCCTAAAGGCCCCACTGATATCTAGTTGAATGGTTTTACAGTTATTTGGGGATTGGGTCACTGATAGATTGGGTGTTTGTGGCGGTGTCTGATTAATCATTTGTACCAACAGTTTACTGGCCTTATTACGGTCCACGTGTACTCTCTGTGTGTATGATGCATAGTCAATAATACGCAGTCTCTCAAGGAGTTCTGCATGTTTGATTCTGCCTTCCTGTTGGTGGTCAGTATGTGTATCATCTGTGGCTGCCTCTCGTTCTTTGGATCCTAAACTATCCTCACTTTAAGATCAATGACAACTGTTTAACGGGCACCTACTATGGTATTAATAGACCTTACCACCACCTTAAATGCTTCCCATTCCAACAGGGGTTTTATGTGGTATTGACATTTTCTGTAAAATAGGTGTCTATTGTAGTAGCTGGGGTATCCTTGAACACTATGGGGTCGATTCCGATTCGGGCCGGAAATCTCTCCGACCGAGCCGGACCCGGAGAGATTTCCGACCGAATCGGACCCGTGCAGTCCGACCGAACGAGTACGATGCGTCCGTATGTTATCGGACACGAGTCGGTCGGACTTCATTGGAACTCAATGGGAGCCGGTCGTACAACGCGTACGCTGGCTCCTATTGCCTCAATGGGTGCGAGGCGGACAAGGGCGCCCCTACAGCGCAGTACGCCGCGAGCGCTTCGCAGGCGTACACGCACAGGTAGGGGGGACCCATGGGTCCCCCTGTGTGCGCCTCGCACGGGCACTGCAGTACAGGGGTCCGACACGGACCCCCAAAGCACGGCTCCGACAGCGAGTCTCGAGTCGGACGGCGCGAGTCGGTCGGAGCGGCCGAGGTGCGCATCGTACTTACCCGGCCGGAGAACGTCTCCATTGCGCGGTGCGACCGTGTCCGACCGAGTCGGTCGGAGCGGCACGATCCGGGTACGAGTCGGTCGGAGCGGTCGGGTCGCCCGGACGAGTCGGTCGGCGACTCGCATCGTACTCGCTCGGCCGGGACCCGCGTACGGTTCGGTCGGGAAACAGGGCTCCGAATCGGATCCGGTAAAGCCGAATCCTATTCGGAGCCCTACCGGCCGAGATCGGAATCGGCCCCTATGTCTTCTAATAACTGAGGTTGCATTCGCCAAGTTGGGATGCAGCCCCAACTCACACTAGGTTCCAGGGGGTTGTGGTCTTACAGCATCTTGCCCAAATTAGTTGCATGTGTGACATCCGCTTGCAGGTATGTTGGGCAGAGGATCTGATCCTGGCAGACATGCAATTCATGGGGAGGGGAGTAAAAGGTTTATTCACGTATACCAGCATTTCTACTACGCCAAGCATCACTCAGGGACCATCCCACCACCAACTGCTGTAAAGCTTTGGGCTGTTTGATCGAACCTGTGCCAGGTAGAGGGGGGTGGGAACGATCTAGATCTACATCAAGGATTGCATTGAAGTCCCCGTCGATCACCCAAGGATAAGTGCCCAGTCAGCTAAGGTGGCGGATAAGTGTACTAAAAATATATCTTACTCAGTATTAGGGGTGTAGACGCTGCCAAGCACCACCTCTTTGCCATCCAGTGTGCCCCTAACCAAGATATAGTGGCCATTTTTACCAATTTTGGTGTCTGAAGCTTCAGAGGGTACACCTGCACCCAGCCACACAGCCACCCTTGTGCAAAGGCGGAGTATGATGTGGCAAATAGTTGTCACCCTCCATTTCTAGCGCAGCTTAATAGCTTCAGCTGCAGAAAGGTGTTTCTCCAGTAGATATTTCACACTTGCCTTATGCCGATTAAGTTAGGCTAGGATTCTATGCCTTTTCTAAATGGATCCTATACCCCTGACATTCCATGTTATAATGTTATAACTATTCTTGGCATCTGGCATGATTTATGGTAACGTCTAATCAAGTGTACATAGGAAAGGAACTCACTAGGGCAGAGTGAGAGTAAACATAGTAAACCCATATAGAGGCAACCTCCAACAGGTGGGGGATTGCTGCGTTATTAAAATAATACTGCTACGGCATGGAACAAGGAAAGCCACAAAGATATCAAGGTATTCTAGCAAATTGCACCTTTCAGGAAGGAGCTTATGAGTGCCCCCAAGCCCAATGAGCAAAAACCCATTTACTATGTCATATGTGTCAGGCATCATGTCTACAGCTATTTACAGAGAATACAACCAGTAGTCTATGGCGTCTTGGAGGGGAGGAGCGCCATGTTGGTCCTGGAGGTGGAATGTACAGCTTCTGTCACACAGGAACCAGATCGCCGGCAAAAGTCAGAAGATATCATCTGCAGTTTTTGGCGTTACTTAGGGGACCAGAGCCATGCTGGTGTTGGAGTCAGAATCCATGGCATTGTCCGCTCAGGAGCTGGAGGATCAGATGTCGCTGATGCGATCGCTGGCCTTCTGCCCTCCAGGGCCTGTTGCGGAGATGGCACAGCTCCAGGCGCCGATCGATGGTCAGTTCTATGAATGCGCAGTAGGGAATTCTGTCGCGTCTTTTGCAACTTTGTTCCAGGTGGCGGCGGTCTCCGAGCATTTGGAAAATATTGCTCCAACCATTTCCATGCTGCTTGCGGTGTACCAAAGAAGAGAGCACGCTAACTGTGAATGACTTTTAACTTAGCCAGAAATAGGAGAGCATAAGTTAGTTCCTCAGATCTCAGTTGTTTTTTGACGGCTTGAAAAGAGGAGTTTAGGCACGGGACTGCTGACGTGTAATCCGGAAAGAGTAAAACAGGTGCGCTATCCACAGTTATAGGCGCATTTTCTCTGGCTCTTTGGAGGATGATATCACTGTCCCTGAAGTTCAGAATACGGGCCACAATAGGGTGCGGGTGCCGTGTGGGAACTCTCTGCTCCTGTTCAACCTTAAACAGCGCAGACAGATCCTGTGGTGCTACCTTTGTTTTCAGCCAATTTTCTATGTACAGTGTGGCATTGGAACCCTCCTCATTCTCAGGCATGACTATGATGTGTACATTGTTATGGCGTGCCCGCCCTTCAGTATCCTCTGCTCCTTCACACAACGTTTCAACCTGCTTGCAGAGATTATCGATGAGAGCTCTGAGTATTCCACCTGTTGAGGGGCCAGAGAGGACAAGGCAGCTTTGTTGGTTGTGAGTTTGTCTGCCAGCTTCTGGTGGTCATCTTTGAGGAGGCCTAAGTCCATGGCGATGGTGCCAATTTGTTGTTCAATAGCCACCAGTGAGTTACAGATCTCCTGAAGAATAACATCCAACTTAACAATCAGGGGGGTTTGCCTTTGTGGTATAAAGTCCTCTGAGGCCAGCAGGGAAGAGCTGTCAGACTGTGTAGGCTGAGAAATGCCGAGTTCCAGCGACGGCGTGGTCTTAGTGCGGCCCATCGTGGGGGACGGACAAGTGGGGACTGTTAGAAGTACTAACATGCAGGTGGCCGCCACAGTGAGTGGGGCCGGGCCCCCACGACCACAAGTGAGTGGCCAAGGGCTTTCCTATGTCCCAGAGCAGAAGGTCTTTACAGTCGCTAGGCATCGTCAATGGCCACATGCCGCCTTTAGGGGGTGCACCCATCTCCTTAGTGAGGTGCAGGGGCTCAATCTCGATGCCACGCACCTCTCATTTTCTCACCATCAGTGCAAACCGAGCCCAGGCTACAGTGCAGTACAAGCAAGTGAGTGCAAGGCTCACTTTGGTGCCCCCAGGTTTGCAATCCAATCCAGTTTCCAGCCATAGTGGATCATGCAATATTGCCCCATTGTTCAAAAGAGATTTCAGGAGTCTTTATGGCCAACGGGGCTCCTTCATCAACCCATATGAGGGCGCCCCTCTGCTGAGAGGTAGATTAGACCTGTGTGGCCGCCCAGGGTACTCACTGTTGGTGGCTCGTTTCAGACTGCTTCGCCATGCTGATTTAAGTGCTAAGGCCTGTAGTGTGAAACAGTGGTCCCAGCTGTCATCACTCTGCAGGTTAATCACTCTGCTCACACTGGGCAAGCCCGAGTAGGGGCGCGCCACCCACCAGGCCGGGCCGTCTCCATCCTCCTACTTGATAATCCTCCTCAACACATGCAGCGCTGCATTGGTTTTGTGCCTTGGGAGCCGCAGCAGCAAGCCGCCATCAGCCGCGGCTTCACCACAGCCCCCAGCACAGTCGCCCAGTCTGGCGCAGAAATCCTAGGGCTCCCTCAGTCAATCCTGGATCCTGGGCTGTCTCACAGCAGAGGGCCGAACACTCGGTGCTGCACCGTGGCCCCCTACTCTCTAAGAGGGTCCGGGCCACTGCTGCCGAGCCTGTTGTAAGATGGCACACGGACCAACAGCAGCAAGGCCTTAGCTAGCAGTGCCCTTCCCAGTCCCTCCGCAAGGGATCAGGGTCTGGAAAAAGGCCCGAAGGAGGTGGGGGGCGGTTCTCCATTACGGGACAGATTTTGCGGTGTTTACTTCAATTCCCAACATTTGTTTAACAGTATTCATTGATATGGACTTTCCAAGCCTCTTAAGAACATCAATACCCTGATGTTTCATGTTTTTCATGACAGAATGTCCCACACATATGTCCGAGCCTGTTAGACTAGTTATGACAAATAATCGCTCTATGTAAACAACCCTACATGCCATCTGTAACCAGGCATCACCAAGCGTGCAAATCCCCTTACCGTGCAAAGCATTCTGTTGGTACTCGGACAGCATGAAGCTTTGGGTGGGCGTCACGCTCCACAGAAACTGGCACAGACATAATTGCACAACGGAGCGAAGTGCACACATCTGCCTGGCTGCAGCCGTCCTCGCAGCCTCTTATACATAATTAAACGGAAAGACATAACATGAACTTGTTTTCCTTTTTCCCTTTCCATGGTGTTACATAACTTACATTTCACACGGGGAATACGCAAGTTGGTGTTCTAGCTGCTGCCTGCAGGACATATAGGAGATTCCATTTTTAAAGGAGGTGCGAGGATAATGAGCAACCCGTTCTGTTTGTTGAGAAAGAAGGTGGAAGAGAGTCACAGGATGGAGTCACTATGGAAGAGGTGAGGGCCTCTCAAGTTTAGTGGTGGCCCAGTGGGTGGTAAACTCCGCTAGGCAGTGTAGGCAGAGTTTTTGTCAAATTCCACCCTCCAAGCGGAGTGACAAAAACTCTGTGAACTCTGCCAGTGGAGCAGAGTTTACAGCCCACCGCTGGTCTCCATGGGCCATGGGCGACCAGCTTGTGTATCGGGCCGTGGACAACACTGGATAAGGAACGATACCAGGGCACACAGCAGGAGAGTCAGGAAAGTCCGTCCGCCATCTTCGGCAGATAGCCAAGTGTCCCCATAAATTTTAAACTTTAAACAAAATATCTCAAAATGCTTAACCCAGTACAGTAACCAGCTAAGTGGACTATGAAACTAAAAAATACCATAAAGGGACCTGCAGAACTGCTTTAAGCTGCCAACGTACAGAAAACCATAAACTAAATGCCTGTCTCACACACTTCCTCATCCATCACTCTCACACAACAAACACACCTTGGTGTTTCTCACGCATGACATAGAAAAACTTCCAACACAGGATCAAAACAAAGACAACTTTCCAACCACTCACCCTACATGGTGTAGCATGCTAACCATATAGGCACGCACTTCAACACCCCTCATAGGGGTAAGTAAGCACTATATAAATAATGCAATACCATATAATACAATATAAAAGTGTATCCATGGCCTGTAAGTTAAATGTCACTAGTGGACAGCAGTGCATACAGTTTTAGATTGCTAATAAAAATGATTCAAGGACTCATATTAATAGTAATTTAAAATTGAACTTGTTGGTCATCTCAGATTTTTTAATAACTATTTTGACAATGACACTTTTAGAAAGATGTCATTTTCCTGCCTAGGCCAAATCTGCCTTTCTGCCAATGCCACCTAACTGTTGATGGATCCCCTATGGTGAGATGCAGATTGTAATGTAATGTAATGAAGTTATTTATAAAGCGCTAGCTGCCACTCCGAAAGGAGCATCCTGGCGCTGGTTAGAGGTGAGAGGTGATTCCCAGGGAGACTAGATGAGGGACAGGCATAGTCCATCTGTGGAACTGAATATCCATGTTTTCAACAATTTCCTGAATTGGGTTTCATTTTATTGCAGTCTCAGATGGATTGGCAACTTGTTCCATGCCTTGGTTCCCAGAACGGCCACTGTCTTTCCCCTTTGGTTTTGCACCTAAAGGTAGGTGGTTTAAGGAGGTTGGCTGATGAGGACCTGAGGGTTCTTGATGTGATATAGGGAGTGAATTTCTCCGAGAGGTACTTGGGTCCTAGTTTGAGCGAGGCTCTGAAAGTGATTAAGAGGATTTTGAAGAGTATTCTTTTGTGGAGTGGGAGCCAATGAAGAGCTTTCAAAGCTGCTGATGCCGAGGACCTACGAGGCAGCTTTAGCACTAAGCGCGCTGCCGCGTGTTGGACCATTTGGAGTCTTTTCAAGGTTGATTTTTTTGTCCCTGCCAGGAGGCTGTTGCAGTAATCCAAGCACGAGAGGATTAAGGCCACTGTCACTGATTTCCTAGGGGAGAGTGGTATCAAATCAAAGAATTTTTTCAGAGATTTAATAAGGCTGAAGCAGGTCCCTGCTACTGCCATTACATGTGGATGAAAGGATAGAGCAGTATCAAAATGCACTCCTAAATTTTTAGCTACCTTCACCATGTCGGGTGGGGGTGTCGTCCCCTCTGGCCACCACTCATGTGGCCGGAATGGGACATCTTTTCCTACTGGCAAAATCTCCGTTTTGTCAGTGTTACATCTGAGGTGATTATCCTTCATCCACTGGATGACCTCGGATAGGCAATGTTTAAAATTGAGTTCGGCGTTAGTGGAATTATTGTCCAGCGAAAGAATCATTTGGGTATCATCTGCGTAAGAAGTAACTTCGATCCCAAATATGATACCAAAGGGATAAGTGGGGTCATATAAATGTTGAACAGTAACGGGCTCAGCGACGAGCCCTGTGGTACTTCTGTTGTAATATGCCGTTCAACGGAAAGAAAAGATCCCAGGGTCACTACTTGTCTACGATTAGTGAGGAAGGACTTTATCCATTCAAGCACGGTGCCTGAAATGCCGCAGGATTTCAGCCTTTGCATAAGGATGGAGTGTGAGATGGTATCGAAGGCGGCCGACAGATCGAGTAAGATCAGGACCGCCTTTCTTCCTTTGTCAGCTAACATTTTTAAAGTGTCTGTTAATTCTAGGAGTGCGGATTCTGTGGAATACTTTGGGCGAAAACCAGATTGTTGGGGATGAAGAATGTTAGTGGCCTCAATGAATTTTGTGAGTTCTTGGTGAACTAACTTTTCTGTAGTTTTGCCCAATAGTGGGAGTAAAGATATAGGCCGGAGATTTGAGAGCACCAAAGGGTCAATGTTTTGCTTCTTTTGTAGAGGTTTTACCAATGCCAACTTCCATTCGTCTGGCACTTTGCCTGAACTTAGTGAGGAGTTAACTATGTGGTTTATGATTGGGTTAACTATATCTATGATTTTGTGGAGAATTATAGGAGGGCAGGCATCTAAGGGGGAACCTGATTTGCATGCTATGATAGCATCACGAGTTTGTTCTATTGATACTGGTTTGAAAGTTCGTAAGGAAAAGGCAGTGGTAATGGAATCATGCTTCTGGGCGGCATCTAGGACAGGGGAGGTTCTAAAATCCTTTTGAATTTTTTGAATTTTTTCTTCAAAGAAGACTGAAATTTGAAACCATAATTCTTGGAAGGGTGGAATCTCTTTCTGTAGTACTTTCGGGTTAGTAAAGGACTTTACAACTAAGAGGATGGCTTTTTGGTCTTGGTTTGCTTCCTGAATTTTGTTAGCGTAGTACTCTTTTTTAGCTAATTTAATCTGGGCATGATAGAGTTTCCTACTGATTTTAAAAGCTAATCTATCTCCTGTATCGTAAGATCTGCTCCACTTGCGCTCGTGTTGCTTACATTGGAGATGTGTTTGTGCAAGAGCGGGCGTGAACCAAGGTGTTTTTTGAGTTTTTGATTTAGTAGTCTCGTCAGGTTTGTCTGATGGCATAATTTCATTACTTGTAGTGGTTAACCAAGCATGAAAGAGATGCGAATCAATTACAGTATTCCCTGTTAGTACGGGGAGATAGGCCTGGGCAGTGGTAGCCAACCTAGGGTCGGCAGCTAGTTGTGCCCATTTACGCCTGGGCTGGGAGTGAGCGGATATCTTATCTTGTTGAATCCTAGGAGGGAGTTTAAGTGACAGAGAGACAAAGTAATGATCTGACCATATCTGTGGAATGGGGGTGTCTGCAGAAAGCAAAGTGAAGTTAGAGCAGACCACATCTAAAGTGTGGCCTTCCCGATGTGTTGGGGCATCTACCAACTGGTACAGTTTGAATAGTTCAATTATTTGAAGAAAGTTGTCCACTCCTAGCTCAGTTCCGCCTTCCAAGTGGAGATTAAAATCTCCCAGCAAGGTAAAATTGGCATATCTGAGTAGGAGGTGGCTTAGAGGATCTCCTAATGCACGGGTACTCATAGTACGGCCCGCGGGCCGCCAGCGGCCCGGCAAGCCTTCCTTGGCGGCCTGCGGACCTTGCAGACATCGTACCTGTGGTTTTTTTTTTTTACAGAGTGTCAGCAAACACAGACTCTGCTCTATGGGGGCCGGGCGATTCCAGCGATAGTCCGAGTGGAGCTGCAGGGGCGCTAAGAAGAGGTGAACTACAACAAAGCCTCCTTATCATGCAAATGGTCTTTTAAAGACCTGTGAAGTACTCGGGTGCAGCTGTGTGTGTGCCCGGGAAGCTGTCTCAGCCTCGGGCTGCCACACACGCGGGGTGAGGTGACAGAGAATGATAGAGGACAGCAGGGTGTGAGAGCCGGGTGAGGTGACGGAGAGCAGCAGGGAGGAGAGCCGGGTGAGCTGACGGAGGGCAGCAGGGAGTGAGAGCCGGGTGAGATGGCAGAGGGTTACAGAGGGCAGCAGGGAGTGAGAGCCGGGTGAGGTGACGGATGGCAGCAGGGAGTGAGAGCCGGGTGAGATGGCAGAGGGTGACCGAGGGCAGCAGGGAGTGAGAGCCGGGTGAGGTGACAGAGGGTGACAGAGGGCAGTAGGGAGTGAGAGCCGGGTGAGGTGACAGAGGGTGACAGAGGGCAGTAGGGAGTGAGAGCCGGGTGAGATGGCACAGGGTGACAGAGGACAGCAGGGAGTGAGAGCCGGGTACTCTGAGTACCCGTGCTCTAGTGCAAGAACTGCAGAGTAGAGAAAAAAAAAGACATTTTCTATTGAGGATCATGGTTTTACCGCCATCTCAAGGGAAATGTTGCACACAGTACACCAGACTAGAGACTGATACATTCAAAGTAATAAAAAACAAGGCAACAGGTCTTCAGTTATGCACCAAGTATCTGGAGCACCATCCACGTATCTATCAGGACCACCAGAACCCTTCTCCAGTTTTGGAAGGAGCCGAAGACCCACGGCTGTTACCAGTGGCGTCCCATTATTATGTTCTTCAGGGCTCGGTCCCCGTTTCCTGCCTCTCATGTTTTATTTACATAGTGTCCCTGTTCTGCAACTTGATTTCACTCGCTGCTGACCCTTGAATGAGAGTCAGGCACTTTTCTTAGGCACGTGTGCTACATCTTGCAAGTTTTGCAAGGATTGCCTGCTTTCAGCCCTGGCCCCTGTGGTCTGCAGGTGGCAAGGCACCACCCATACTGTGTTGTAGTACATGCTTACAAACTGAACACAGCCGAGCTTTTTATGCTTCAGCCCTGTGCTTCCTGAGGCTGTGTGTCACTCAATGAGTGTACGCCTTTCTGTACTTGTCACAGATTGGGGTGGGATGAGCACAAATCACTGACCCCACCCTACCCTGTGACGAGTTGAGTAAGCGTGGCGTTCACAGGAGGCTACCAAAATGCTTGGGGAAAAAGGAGACAGGAGGATGGACAAATGAACTATGAACACATTACAAAGTGTAACAATATACATTAAGCATCTTTCAACTAATTGTAAGCATTTCAGTGCACCTGATCAGCGTCTTGCGTGTGCATATGACACTATGCAGCTTTGCAGCACTCAAAACTGAGAATTTTGAGGTGAGGGTAATGTGATTAACTGGGTTGGGTAACACATGTTGATTGCCTCAAGTCAAAAGTAAGTGACCACATCTGTGACCACCTTTCAGCATGTTATTTTTGCCATTTGGTTTCCCTCCTCCTATCACACGGTAGCATCATTTGCTAGGGGAGATTTCCGTGGCATGTAGAGTGAAGCAAGCAAGGGGCATGGTGTGCAAAACGAAACCGGCTCCTCCGCAGCTAATCAGGGAAAGCCTGTGTTGATATTACAGGGCCACTGCTCATGGCCATTATAGATTTGCCTAGGAAGAGGCGGTCGGAACCAGGCTTATACATTAGGATTTCCAGTTAGCATTTCCCCTTCAGTGACAGTCAAGTAGATCAAGGCTGCTTTTTACTTTCCCCTATGCTCATTTTTCTGTCCCTTTAGCCGACAACATCACTATCCTCCCCATCCATACTGAAACCCCACCCTCTCAGCTTGCGCAAGGCCTTCCACTTGGTTTTGTTCTAATATTGAGCTCAGATGCATCTGGGAAGCTGTACTTTGTGCACAGCATGGTTTCTTGGAGCTCCTCTGCTAAGATAATGTCAGTTTATTGCTAATGTCGCATGGGCGCTTCTCTGCATTTGCATGTATTTGTATATGAACTTAGAGGCATGGAGCAATCTCCAGTTTGATCATGGCATTTATACTCTTACAAGTAGTTGCATGGCTAAGAAGGACAATATTTTTATTACACAATCCACAGTCATTCAAGTATGAGCTGTGCTGTCATGGTCACAGTATATTCTTTAATAAAATCAGCATGTGTCAGAATGGACTAGCAGGTGCACCTCCTACTTAAGGGCAGAGGGGCGCTGCCCTCCTCCGTTTTGCCTACATAAAAAGTGTCTGTCAGGCTGAGCTAAGGTCAGCCTGACGGACACATTTTATGTTCAGGTCAGGCAGCCAGGCACTATACATGCGCTAACTGCCCAGGAACCTGGCTGCCTGAGCTAAATATTGCTGTGCTGAGGATTTCACAGCCCTGTGAGCATGTCCTCCTCAGCCCTGCAAAGTGCCTCAAGGTAGTCCCCCTCATGAGGAAGGAGCATGTCACAGATACTCAGACCTGGACAGAGTGGGGTGGGGACAGCAACTCTCACTGACCCATCCCACTTTGTGACAAGTAAGGGACTGCTGCCTCCTCTCATTGGCTGACCGAGGGGGTAGTCCCAACCCTCCAGGAACCTTGGAGGCCTTCCTCCCACCACCCGAGAACACTGCTGCTGCCCGGTAAATTGTTTTTTTTTAAATGTTTAGTGCATGTGTGCTGCATGTGAATGTGTGAATGTATGTGTAGTAGTGTGTGCATTAAGTGAATGGGTGTGCATGCGTGTACTTGTGAATGTATGGGTGTGAGAGAGTATGCATGTAGATGAGTGAGTCTGAGCATGTATGTGTGTGCATGTGTGGCTCGCCTGCCCCCCTGCTCAAATTACTGGCCCCCAATGTCGATGAGAGAGTTGCACTACCATGCAAACAGTAGCATGGCATATTAGTGAGGACGTCACCTCTGAAGTGTCACAGGGCTGATCTCTTTCAAAACTGTCTCAGATTATGTGGATGCTAATATTAATTCAATGCGACTGCATCTCTCGTCAGACTCCACATCAAGCTCAATAATTCCTAATGGTGGAAAGCATACAAATACACTCCCCTCAAACCAGTTTCCTTGCCCCTAACATACTATAGAAGTTGTGCATTTATCTTAAAAAACAATAAACCTGTTCCTTACATTTGTATTTTCATTGTATGTAGCCTAATTACAAAGATGAGCTGCTAACATTTACAATTTCACAGCCTTGGGTATGAAAAGGCATGTCTCAGGTGTTCCTTTTGTGCTTTCCTAACCACTACGCAAGACGCACCCGCCGTGAAATTCTGGAAATGCACAATGAGAGAGGATAAAGAAGACAGGAAAAGGATGAGAGAGGGAGACAAAGAACACTTGAAAGAAGAAGGGAAAGGAAGGAGAGAGGGATATCAGGATTTGCTCTTACACCCCACCACTTTTAAAGTTCACCAGCCACCACTGCACGATACAGTAACGGAGCACGTTCATGCACAGAACTCTGCTTTGCCTGCAACCACTTATTGATTATATTTTTGCATTTGACCCTGGAAACTGCTTTCTGCCTTTCAGCTAAATTCACATTTTATAATTAGCACATACTTGTTACCTCTATTGTGGTGAAGGACTGTGCATTCTCAAATCTTACTCCAGTGAAGAATATACTTAATATTTATTTGAATCCATCCCTGGCCTCAGATACAGCTTGTTGTTGACTGGAGCTCATGGATGGCATTTTCAAAAGCAGGAAACAATAAAAAATGAATTATAAATGTCTACAGTTTCTTAGGATGACAGCTTACAATGGATATGGGATATTATCAATTTGCATAGCTGTCATCCATGAAAGACAAAACATGGAAGAAGACACAGTGGTCATATAAATGATGATCGTCTAATTGTATTTAAGCACAGATCTGGGGTCTATAAATTTAGCCTTCAAATAGCTAGAAGGTTAATTTCAACACAATGAGCCAAGGAGACAGAGAGGAGACGACTAGTGACTGTTACGCTGGAAAGCACAAATGTTATTTTTGTTGTTAAATAAAGTGCTGTATTTACTATTTAGGAGTTCATTAGGACCAAGAAGAGGTGCTAAGATAGCATTACAACCCATTTTAGCACTTTCTCCCTTAAAGAGCTGATTGCAAAGTGCACTTGCAGTTAACAAGCTATTGGTCATTGTTCATGCAAAACAGTGTTCAAGGGGTTTTAGCAGGAGTAAAATAGGTGCAAAAACTAACTGCTTTAGTAACTCACCATTACTTAAGGAAACTGTCATAATCAGGTGCACAGCCACACCTCACTCAATACTCATGGTATTTTCACAGTGGTATTATTGCACCTTGTAGGAAACTGTTTTATTAATTGTGTGGCCTGCACAAGTAATACAAATTCAAATTCAAAAGGATTTGTTGAGCATATGACTACCCAGAGAGGCTGCAGTGTTCTGTATAACCTGCAATTTTTAATGACAGAGAGCAGTCTACCCAGATAGAGGGAGTTTCTGTAGTCAAGACCTACCTGTATTTAACCTTGGACCACCGTTCTGCAAACTGCAACTTGTAGCCATATAAGCATCTTCCTAATTTCTCTAAGGAGGCCAAAGCAACTGGATGCCAGCATCTTTGCTTGAGTAGCCATGGTAAGTTTACTGTCCAGTGTGACACCCAAACTTTTCACTTCTGGTATGGGGGTGGACGGTCTCCCACAGAAGAGGGCCAGCTTACCTGGTCCTGTGAGCGACAACCACCAAAAACTCAGTTTTGTCCCCATTTAACTTAAGACAACCAGCAGCCATCCATTTGGAAACCTGCTTCAAACAAAAGTTTAATTTCTGTGAGGTACAGCCAGTGCTGGATGTAAGGGAGACAATGATCTGCATGTCGTCCGCGTAAGACACCATAGTGAAGCCTAGGGAGCAGATGATTTCTGACAAGGGGCAGACGTACAGATTGAAAAGGGTGGGGCTGAGGGAAGTGCCCTGGGGCACCCCACATTTTAAGTGGTGGTTCGCGGAGAGAAATGGTCCCTCACTGACTTGAAAACTTCTATTGCTTAAAAAAGACTAAAGCCATTTGAATTTACTTCCTGTAACACCGACCTCTTCCAATCTACAAAGTAGGGTAGGAGACCATGTCAAAAGCTGCACTTAAGTCACGTAGAATGAGTGCAGCTGATCCACCTTGATAGATGACCTTTTTAAGCTCCTCCTTGGCCACCAGGAGCACTGTTTCAGTGCTGCAACCTGGTCAAAATCCCATCTGAGTGTGGTGTATTATGTTATTGGATTCCAGAAACACTGAGAGATGGCTATTTATCAACTTTTCTAGGATTTTACTAACACCAGGGAGAAGGGAGATATGCCTATAATTTTCAACTAGCTCAGGGTCGAACAAAGGTTTCTTTAATAAGGGTCTGATGATAGCATGCTTCCATGCATCTGGCCGACTGCAGCTATCCAGTAGTGAGTTGATATATGTCAGTGAGTGCTAAGAGACTTACATTCCCCCTTTTAGGATGATGTCTAGGTGTGCAGAGTTAAGAAGGGAGCCTGATTTAACTATTTTGGCTGTGGCTAAAATTTCCTCCTTTCTACGCTGTGGGAAAGCAGAAAGTTCGACCTTTGTTCTGTTGGCTATTGTTAGACCTAGCACAATTGGCGTGGGTTTCCCCTGTATTTTTCCTATGCCTCCTGTGTTTTTGTTGTGTTGGACTTCGTTTTTGCTGGTCTAGATGCTTTGGGCCCTTTGCCACTGCTGTTCAGTGCCAAAGTGCAAGTGCTCCCTTTGTAAATTATTGTTATGGATTAGTGATTCCATGATTGCCATATTTGATTTACTAGTCAGCCCCTGGTACAGTGCACTGTGTGTGCCCAGGGCCTGTAAATTAAATGCTACTAAGGGGGCCTGCAGCACTGATTGTGCCACCCACATCAGCAGCCTGTAAATGTGACTCAGATCTGCCACTGCAATATCTGTGTGCAGTCTAGTACTGCCATGTTGACTTGGCATGTGCACCCACTTGCCAGGCCCTACCCTTGCCTTTTCTTACATGGTAGTCACCCCTAAGGTAGGCCCAAGGTACCCCTGTGGGCAGGGTGCAATGTATGTAAAAGGTAGGACATGCCCTGGTGTGTGTGGCATGTCCTGAAGTGAAATATTGCCAATTTCGTTTTTCGCTATTGCAAGGCTACCTGTTCCCATAGGATAGAATGAGGAGTTTTCTTATAGCATCTTATAAACATAACTACCCCTGGAAAGAAGGTAGGAAAATAAAGCTTAGTATGCCTGAACTCAGAATGTTAAAATGCAACTTTTAGTGAAGGTGATTCTTACAATCTGTGTTTTAAAATACCACTTTTAGAAAGTAGGTATTTTCTTGCTTAGCCATCCAGAGTGCCTCTGCTAGGATGTGTATTGACTGTCTGGCTTTGGAGTTACAGGGGCTGGGGATGAGCAGTGGCTCCAGAGAGTCTGGATGAGTCAGGGCTGGGCTAAATAGACCTTGTCTGCATTTAGAGTAGGGGGAGGAGATTTCCTTTCACCTGAATGGGCCTGGTCTGCCTGACACAATGCTTTCTCCACCTCCTGCCAGGAAGCTGCACCAGAGAGGACAGAACTGGTTTTGACTGAGCACGGGGATTCTTTGCCACCATAGAACAAAGGATTTTGCTCTATAAAAAGAGGGGCCCAGACCCCAGACTCCTAGATCACTTATGGGAAATCAAGAGGAACTTTTGCCAAGGAGAAGAGCTGGAGAAACTGGAGGAGGAGTACTGCCCTTTTGCTGTGTGCTGTCTGGGGTTGGCCTGCAGTGGCTGTTTCTGCCAAGGAAAGGAGAAGGACTTTGCTGTGTGCTGTGTCCCCTGCTTGAGGACGATCTCCAAGGGCTTGAAGTGGAGCTTGCCCCCTGTTCACGAGGTCTCAGGAACATCAAAGACCTCACCAAACTTCTGAGCACCGTCTCTGGAACCGCTGGTTTCAGTTGCCACAGAAGAAAAGGGTAACCGGCTCTGTCACCGAGTCCATCGCAGGATTCCATGTCCTGAAGGCACCGTAGAGAGCACCGCCTTGTTTCACAACGCAAACCTGGTCTCACCGACTGTCAACGAGCCGCTGCTTGCGCCGCGTCCTGTGGGCATCACACTCCGCACCGCTTCGCTACACGCTGCACTAACAGCATCGACTCCGTCACTGCCCGACTCGAACCTCAACCGACTCCGTCGCCGCACCGTGACCTGCCAGCACCGCATCGAGCACCATCTCACCCTGCAACGCAAGCCTTGGTCTCACCGACTCCGTCAACGAACCGCTGCCTGCACCGAGCCATGAGGACACCACACGCTGCATTGCTTCCATCTCACCTCGCAACCGCGACGGTTGCCCCGGCCGACTGGCATCGCCGTGTTGGCCGCAACAACAAAAGGTACTGTCTCTGAGTCCGTCGACACTTTGGCTAACCCGTATTGACGCGGTTGGCTGGAATTGTTAGACTCTGTCGTATTCAGTATCACAGTAGCCCCGAACGGAACTACAGAGTCGGGGGAACTGTATTTTCACGTTTTTCCTGCAATTTAAAGGGTATTTGGAACAGTAACTATTTTTACAGTATTATCTGTCAGATTTTTGTCGGAGTTGGTCTTGTTGGTTTTGATAAAGTTTGCTTATTTTCCTAAACTGGTGTGGTGTCCATTTGTAGTGTTTTCACTGTGTTACTGTATGCATGCACAAATGCTTCACACACTGCCTCTGAGATAAGCCTGTCTGCTCGTGTCAAGCTACCAAGGGGGTGAACAGGGGTTATTTTAGAAGTGTATCCACCTTACCCTGACTGGGAAGGGGTCCCTACTTGGACAAATGTGCAAACCTCTGCCAACTAGAGACCCCCATTTCTAACAGCTATGATCTTCTCGTTGGACCAATTTTTGTGGTCTGATGTTTCTACAAGGGCTTTGTAGATAAGCCCTGCTTTCCCAAGAAATGATTGGCAAATAGCTCACAGCGGGCCTCCGAGGGAGGAGAGCCTGCTCCTGAGGTGACAGGTTTTAAAAAGGAATTGACTATACTATAGAGTACCTTCAAGTATTTAGAGGAGTTATCAACCTTTCCACAAAATCATCCATCAGGCTTTCCTGATTCAAGTTTTTTTTTGTAGATAACTTTACAGATGTCATCATAGCTTACCCTTCTCTTCCTTTCACATCCTTTATATTCTTTCCTTAGTTCCATTAGATCTGTTGAAAACCACTGGGCCTTTGCCTGTGACTGGATTCTTGCTGGATATTAGAGGGATTAACTCATTTAGGGCAATATTTACCCATTCCTTGAATGCTGAATCCAATGAGGATATATCATCAGATAGTTTGGGTACTGAATTGTTAAGTAATAGGTTCACAATTCTCCTTACTGGGAACCAAGCACCTCATTGTAGCACTTCGCTTTCTGAGGGTAGCGAAGCAGAGGAGCTCCAAAGCCTACTCAGGGGGGGAGGTGTGGACTAGTAATCACTGTTCACTGGCATGCAATAATAACACTTAATAAATGATTGTCCAGTCAACGCTTTTTCTTTAGAAAAAGGAAACGTATATTCATTACCCACATACTACTGAATACTACGCAGTAATTTAAAAGTATATACATTGGTAGATGGAAAATATCACAGATAACAATCAACTTTGACCCCCTAAACGGGGGTCACACAACCATATAAAGTAAGTCTATTTACTTGGTAAAAGGTTCAAGATCAGCAACCCCATGTGAGAGACATCATTTTTTTGCAAATGCAATCATCAATAATAAAAATCATATCTAAATGAACTTATTACTGTTAATAAAACATATAGACTGGGATCAATAATCATTGTCAACATTATTATCTCAATAAAGTATATAAAATGAGCAAAACATGTCTGTCTATAGTTTATAAACTTTCTAACCATGAAAAAGCAATCATAAAAGCAGCCCCTAGAGAGCATCACATTTGGACAACATTGCATGCAACCATAGACTTAGCCCCTAGAAGGTGCTTCAAGTCATGTACTTTTTTCATACATTTTCAGGTCACAATAATTGCAAACATACAATCAGCCCCTAGAAAGAGCAGCACTCGAAGTTATAGATCAAAAGCTCCAGCCTTGCAAGTGCTTGAAAACATTGAGAAAATCCTGGGGGGGGGTACGGGATTCTATGACGCTGCAAACATAGGATCATTACTTGTTCTTTAAACCCCTGGGGGTGGGGAACTGCTACACTCCTGCAGCCCGACATGCCT
The DNA here is from genome assembly GCA_963921515.1 of Calotriton arnoldi. Classification (NCBI taxonomy): domain Eukaryota; kingdom Metazoa; phylum Chordata; class Amphibia; order Caudata; family Salamandridae; genus Calotriton; species Calotriton arnoldi. The sequence continues at coordinate 1,896,113 of CAWUFW010002729.1, forward strand.
TCTTCTTAATGGTGGTGGTGCTCCCTGCCTGTTTTGGGGGCCACCACAAGGGAAGAAACACAAATAAACTGAAGAATCCAGCAGGGCATTATGGGGCGCTCTTCTGGGAGCAGGTATTATTTTAGTGGCGGATCTCCTGCGGTGCTGGGTAGGGCAGTGTAGCTTTTCCTTTTGTTTTGTTTTTTATTGTTATGGGTGACTGGTTCTACCCAGGCATCCCCATGCCTCCATTTGTTGAGGAAAGTTGAGGGAGCCCACCCCTTGCTGCCACGCCAGGTTGTGTGCAGCAGCGGGAGCCAGCAGCATTTCTCTCCTTGCCTGCTCCTGCGGGTAGGTTGCATCCTTCTGCGGTTGCCGCCCTGCTTCACCCATACATGAGCATGGGAGGTGGGTGTGAGGTCAATGTCACTGCTCTCCCATGCTCCTTTTTTTCGGGCGATGGGGACTTGGCCCCCCTTTCAGTAAAACCGACCCAAGGGATGGAGTTCCTGGGCCAGTGTAGAATCCAGAGATGGGCCCGCTCACATGCCTCCCTCCCTGAGGAAACATAAAAAAATACCAACAGGGGTAAGTTCGGAAAAGCTGCAGATCCCCACACGTTCGGCCGCGAAAAACAAGTTAAAGGTTGCTATTCTTTAAAATGCCTAAACTAAGGCCTCGGTGGGCTGATTTGACGATTCTGGGCTAAGTTTCCTACTGCCAGCGAGCTCTAGCCACCAGGCCAGGGACAGTTGCAGCAGACCTCTTCGCCTCCAAAGTGGTGTAATCCCGATGGAGCTGGTTCTCTTGGCTCCCTGCACCAGCTTTCCTCCTGGTCTTGATCTCTGGGTACAACCGTCCAGGGCTTTCCCCCAGCTGATCTTCAAGAGCTGTTAAGGGGACCCACTGGTCCTGGAGTCAATTGGGCAGACTCTTTAGCCCCTTCTGGGCGTCAGGGGGTTTCCTCCTTCCAGTTCTCCATGGCGGTCCCAGGGTCCAGAAGCTCAGCTCAGAGAAAGAACCAGGCAAGTGAGAGTCTCCACCTTGCGCAGGAGCTTTGAAAGGGGAGTGGAAGGTTTCAGAAGCCAGGCACCCCTGGCCAATCCTAGGGTGCCGCGTCACCTCTCCACCACGTCCCAACCCTCATGCACAGCATGATGGAACAGTTCAAAATGGCTTCACTGAGGAGTCACTAGTCACATCTCCTCTGGGGGCCTCAGCTTCACCCATCACTGACATCACTGCCAGGGCCTTTCTTACTATATTTGCAAAGGGGAGCCCCCTCTTGTGTTGGCTCCAGAGGTCTGAGCACACTCCTTTGTTCAGTGGGCTCAGGCAGGCCCATCTCTGACACAGTGTGACAGCGGATTGATTGATTCAGATCATTCAGCCCCACCTTTTTCCTCCTCAAAGAGCTGGGTGAAGCACTGTTAATTGCTCCTTTTGTGTGGGGAGGCCTTTGTTCCTGCTCCTGGAGAGAAATGTAGTTAACCTGGCACAGCAGAGTGACAAAAGGCCTGGGCTCTGATCCTGAGCTGAACCAGAGAAATATGACAATCCTGGATGACCCATACAATGTACAGATATCTTTTTGGGACTTGCAGAATGATTTTTCCCATAGAGGTTACACCCAATTTTGATACATCGCTGGTCTGTGTAGACCAAAGTGAAGCGAAACTGCACTCTAAGGCAGTTCTCTCCCCAGATAAGTAGTAAAGTGTCAGTACAGAAAAAACAATAAATCGCACTGACCTTCCCCTATTAGTGTACACTAGCATATAAGGCCTAGCCCCAGGTCAATACCTAATCCTGCAGAGTTAACTCTGTGCTACCCATGCACATTTACCGGGTTGCACACGACAGTAGTCTCATATGTGCAACCCACACACGCATGTGCGCACATGTTCATGTGTAACCAGTCAAATGCCCCTTACCCTTGCTCAGTGTCAGTGGCCTTATATTAAAACGCAGACACTGTCAGTAAACACGTGCAGTCCATTTGCCATGTGATTACTGTGGGTGAGACACATGCACTGAAACTCACCCACAGTAAAAAGTCCAAAAGCAGTGGCATACTGAAAGGGCGGAACCCAATTGCAACACACACTGCTGCCAGCCAAAAGTAGGGAAGGGATAGCCATCCCTCATGGGTACTCTTACCAATACGATCCCAGACTCAAGCACAGGGTTCCCCTCCCTTTGGACAGGGCCCACCTGGCCACTGTAGGCGCATCTCTTTCTGCACACCCTCCCCACCGGCATCCACCCTACTGGTACGCCTAAAGTGCACCCACCAGAAGTCTCCTATGCACAGTCTTTGTCAACTGCTCATGAGAAAGCTCAGAGCAACCCCTGGACAGAAGTGCCACCATGATCCCAGACTGACGCACATGGTTCCTTCACCTATGATAGAGCTCACGTAGGCAGCTGGCACTGCCATTGAGGGCACACCCGCTTTTTACACCATTGAACCATGCTGGAGGCTGCACCCACCAGCAAAACTAATGCCTGGCAAGCCAAGACTTTGAGGGACCTTTGGGCATCTACCCCAAGGCTGGTACACAAGCAATGCACCAGGAAGGGACCTGATTAGGGCAGCGACTCCTGCACACACACACACACACACACCACGGTGAGGGCCACACCCACCAGCCACAGGGCCTCCGCCCTCAGTCCTGGGATCTGACCCGACAGGGCCGATCTAATTGGACATCCAGCTGGCCATCGCTCCAGCCACCACCTCAGGTACATGTAAAACCAGTGCTAGCGTGACATCCTGCACTGTTCTCAGGCACTCACCTACCCTACCCTGACATCTCAGGGTTCACCACTAACCCATCCCAGTTATCTAGGCAGTCCTTCTCCCCTCTCTGATCTCCTCAGGGTCTGCCACTACCAGGGCCGGATTGGGAACCAAAACCGGCCCTGGCAAACTGCTCGGCTGGCACCCCCTGGGGTGAGGGGGGGGTGCAGCCGAGCAGTTTGTGAGGGCCGGTTTCGGCCAATTTTGTTACAGGGGGCCGATATTTCCGACCCCCGGTAACAAAATCGGCCCCCAGGGGCCCAAAACCGGCCCCCACCCTAGCGGCCCACCGGGGAAACGTCCGGTGCCCGCTATGGCCAGTCCGGCCCTGGCCACTACACCTTCAACCTCGGGAAGCATCCCTCCACAGGACTACACACCTCTATAGGCCACCCTTGGCTAGCTCCCATTCGCCAACAATAACCAATGGGGACCATGGGAACCACAACTTTCTTGCACCAACATTGCAGGAACATTTCGCGGGGGACCTCCCACCCTCCTGGCGGAAACCCCTAGGGGAGGGTCAACTACTTCTGGGCACCCACCCAACCTTCTAGTGGTTTCTGCCCCAATGGTGGGACAAAACTGTAAAAAGAATGACTCATGGTGGGCTTCCTCATGGGAAATCTGCACTGCACATGGCAAGCATGAGAATTTGCTGGAGCTCCCAATCACGTTACATCCCCAGAAGTAGGACCCACCCCTAAACCCAGATCTACGGTGTGGGCACCTGTTGTAGCCCCTAAAGCTACAGATAAGAACCCTCCTCATACAGGCCTAGTATGTAGTGCCATGGTTTAAAGGACACTGTAGACTGGAACACTCTACTGGGAACTGTATTGAAAGCCGACCACATCATTACATATTTTCAAACAATGAAAACTGGTCCTAACAAACAGAGTTAATACATTAACCAACAATGCTTTCAAATGACATACGCGTGCAGGCCTTTGGTTTCCCACATCCAGAGTTCACACAATCAAACAGTTGAACCCCTCTCAGAGCCTTGTGCTCTGATATTTTCGCATAAATGCATAGGTAATATGTGTCAAAAGTGAATTTATCAAGTGTTATTAATGCATACTGGAATAGGATACTATTATCCCAGCACTGAGTACCAATTTAAGGAAATTGGGTTATTAGATGTGTGGCCAGTAGATGTAATAGGTACACAATTCTCCTTACTGGGAACCAAGCATCCCACTGTAGTGCTTGACTCTCTCAGGGTAGAGAGGCGGAGCAGTCCAAGACATACTGGTGTGGGCTGGTAATCACTGTTAGCTGACATGTAATAACACTCAATAAATAAATGTCTAATCAGTGCTTTTTCTTTAGAAAAAGGAAAAATACATTTATTGCCCACACACTACTAAATACTACGCAGTAATTTACAAATATACACATTGGTAGATGGGAAATACTACAGAAGACATTACATAATCACCTTTGACCCCCCGCCCCCTAAAGGGGTCACACAACCATATAAAGTAAGTCTATTGGCTTGGTCAAAGCTTAAAGTTTAACAACCCACATGCGAGACATCATACTGTATGTAAATGCAATCATCATTAATAATAATCATGTCTAAATGCATTTATTAATGTTAATAAAACATATACACTGTGATTAATAATCATTGTGAACATTATTATCTCGATAAAGCATTTAAAATGAGGAAAATAGGTCTGTGTAATTTTCATAAACTTTCTAACCATGAAAATACAATCATAAAAGTAGCCCCAAGACGGCGTCACATTTTGATTACATTACATGCAACCATAGACACATACCTTTTTTATTCACTTTCAGGCCACAGAAATTGCAAACATACAATCAGCCCCTAAAGGGAGCAGCACTCCCAGTAGTAGAGAAAAAGCTACAGCTTGGGGAGAGCTTGAAAACACTGAGAATATCCTGGAGGGGTCCAGGATTCTATGACCCTGCAAACTCTCAGCAATCACGAAGATCATGATTTGAGGATGGCGACCACAATGCACTAAAACCACGGTCTGCAGTTTAGTTCTTCTGTTAACAGCACAAGCATTTAGAGGATCCTTTGCACAAGTGCAGAAGGCTCTCTACGTACTTTAACAGTTGCCTGTCACACAGAGCATTCCTGCTCTGAAGATAATATTTATTTTGTTATTCCTCATTAGAGGGGTCTCAACCCTTTCAAGCAGTGATGTGCACACAGCGGGAACTCCTCATTGTTTTGGTCTCGCCACGCAGCGCGCATGCGCTGCTTAGGAGGGCCTTTAGCCTGTCGCTCTGCTCATTTTCAAGCACACACTCGTGCTTGTGGCGGCATCCACCTTGCGGAGACGCAGCAGCGGCGCGCATGCTAATTGGCTGTTGCTCGCTCCCCGCAAGGCGGATGGTGCCACAAGCACGAGTGTGCTTGAAAACAGCTGCATTAGTCATTCCCTCGTGCACGGCTCTCTCTCCTGAAACCAGCTGCTGTTACACTTTTAGCATTAGTCATTCCCTTGTGCACTCACTCTCACTTTCTCTTTATTTTTTTGTATTCCCCCATTCACTCTGTCTTTTGCTCGCACTCTCTCTCGCTATTTCTCTTTTTTTTATTCCCCCTCATTCACTCTGTCTTTTGCTTGCACTCTGTCTCTCGCTTTCTCTATTTATTTATTTTTATTCCCCCACAGGACAAGGCAACATGGACATAATTTACTAACAATGCTTAAATGTACTTTTGCTACTTAGCATAAAATGCATGCGCATGCATTTTGTTAGTTTTAAGCGCTTTGAAAAATTCATGGAACTTTGAAACAATGCCAAAGCTGTGGTTTAAATAAATCTTCAACTGCAAGACAGCAGTTAAACAACCCTTTAACAAAAAGACCAATTTTTATGTTGGAGGCATTGCTTTGTGCTGTCGTGTTTGTAAAAGTCTCGGGGAGTTATGTATACATTATGCTTTAAAGAAAATAAAACTGTGTTAAAATTCAACATGGAGGAACCGGGTATGTCTTTTTCTTTTAGCGTAATTTTATTATCTTATTCGTGGTTTTTGCTTTGGGACTTTATAATTTTGTCCCTCGCTTTCCTGTGAGAGCGTGCAGATTCGTGTAAAAACATTTGCCCATCTAAAGCGTTTAGACAATTTTAAATATTTTTAATCTTACTGCAAAGTGTTTATGAGTTGGGGTAAAATGGGCACGCATTTCTATCTTAAGGTCTCTATATTAGGCGATACATAAAAACACCAGTTTTAAGAATTTGGAAAGTATGTGGCTTAACTGTTTGAGCTGCCAACTTTGGAACTGGGCAACTTGGTTTGAATTTGTGAGTAAGCGTAATATCCTGTGCTTGTTGGCAAATAAATTCCTTAGTCGCCCATGCCTACCCAAAAAAATGCATCCTTGTGTTACGTAACTGGTACTTATGGAAGGGCTCCAATACGTTTGTGTTGAGTTTGCACTATTTAAAACTTGATAAAAACAGAATACTGCATCAAGTGCAAACATGCAGATAGCGCCGCTTCCCCGCAGTTACATTAGAATGCTGAGGTTAGAAGTGTCAGCAGGAAACAGACCAGCGGCGCCAGTGTGGCACAAGTCAGACATAGCCCTCCTCCTTTATTCCTGTTTCCCCTCAGCGGAAACTTTTGTTTACGATCACTTGCTAACACTCCCATCCCCCTAAGCCTGTCCTTTCTACTGCCAGACCTTTACCACACTGTTATAAAAGGGGCTTAATTTTAGCCAGAGTATGGCTAAACACGCAAAATAAAATCCTCTAAAAACATTACACATTACATAACACGTAATTGTTATGAAGGAAAAACAAATACTAAACATGTTAGGCTGCTAATTAAAACAAAATAACACAATTAATATTTTTTTAAAACTGTTTAGTAATAAATACTTCTATTTTATACATGCCTTCTATGGTTCTCCTTTAATTTGCGCATTCATAAGGTTCACAAATGGTAAAATAAGCAGCTTTACATTCCTTCAACTCTTACACTAAAGGCTACTCTCCATAACCAACACTAGGATAGCTTTCAATAAATGTTGTCTTTAACCTATTCATCAATAAGGGTTGTTTAAACAAGTGCAAAGTGCACACTATAATTAGTAGTCAGCATATACCAGGCCAACCTCTCACATTTATAACAATTAACATTACAAAAACCATTCCTTCAAAACACTCTCTCAAACATTCACATGGCCAATAGGTCTCGCCTTTAGGACCTTACAAATGTTTCGCCATACAACGGTTCATAATATTGCACCCAGGATATTATACTGCATAACTAAATACTTATAAGGTCCCAAAAGCAAAACCTATTGCCATATACAATAGGACCTTATAAGTGTTTAGTTATCCAGCACAATATCCTTATTGCAACAACATCAACCGTTGCATAGCTAAACACTTATAAGGTCCCAAAGGAGAGACCTATTGGCTATGCCAATGCTTGTTCCAGGAAGTTATTCTCAGGCTTGTATATCCCGTTTTCTGGGAAGAAGAATTTGTTTATCTTCAAGTCAAAGTAGAAAGTAAGTAAGCTGAGTACTCAATTATTTTGGAAAGACTAAAAGAAAGAGACATTTGCTGATAGAATTAATTACAGATTTGGGTATGAACATCTCCAGAACCTAAAAAAGGGAAAGTTAAAAACTGATGAACATTGTTTCTTCTTAACCTTACACAAACTATTGGAAAACCCACTGTAGTTGGATAATTGTATTGTAAAAACATTATATTGGAAAGAAGGGTCTCCAACCAGTAGCTGGTGAGCTACTGTAGCTCTCCAGCTACCTCGGAGTAGCTCACCTGTGTGCAGTCCAGCTTAATAAATTAGAAAGTTTTTGCTAGGTTGAAGTATGATACTTAAAAAAAAAAATGAAATTATACAGCACTAATAATATTAGTAGCTGTAAATTCGTTTCATTGAACATGAGTAGCTCTCAATACAGAAAAGGTTGGAGACCCTAGAGACTATAGGTATATTTCAAGACTTATAGGAGTGAAGTTTTTTTGCAAACCAATTTATTTAGCTTAAACATATAAATTCCTTTGTGATGCATGTTAGGCTGGAGGGCATTTTGAGTAATATTCTGCTCCAGTGGAAACTCCTGCCACAGATTAGTCCCTGACATCAGGGCCTCAGCAACGTTACAGGCTGTCATCCAGTGTCACTGATCTCATTGAGGCCATCTGTGAACCCCATATACCGGGTCATCGTCCATTGTCACAGAGACTGTGTGGGCTGTTGACCAATGCAACTAAGAATGTAGGTCTGCGACCCCACTGGGTTCCAGGAGGGGGCCACAAAAGACTGCAGGGGCAATCACCTGGAGGATCTGACCAGATCAAGACTGTTGCCTGTACCTCCCAGATGCAAGAAGGGGGCTGTCGCTGTGTTTAAGGAGTCCCTACAACCCAAGGAGAGACTCAGAAACAAGACCAGAATCCACCCTTCCGAAGGCCGCTGCTTTGTCCAATAACCTAAGAGAACTGCGAAGAATAGCAGCTGCGTCTGGCGGCCACAGCAGTCTGCGACCATCTCGTAAGCGCTGAAGGTGGGAGATAGCAATGTGTGCTCCTAACTGCAGGAACATGGGAGAAGGAGAGCCCCGGCTCCAGGATACTCAGTGACCGGGGTCAGGTAAGACTGAAGCAGGGCTGAAGGCCCTTTGTTGAGACTTGTGCTAACTCGGTGGTGTTGCACCCAAGAGCTACATTTTTAAGGCCAAAGTCAGACTTTGATGTGCACAACAGTGTGTGGCGCACCTGGGACAACCTCCCACGTTCCACCCAGAGACACAAAGTCAGATTGGGGAGAAGGGACCAGCATGGGGCGTAGCGGCCTGGTTCAGTGCTAAGGGGCTAACCTTAAAAGGTATTTACCTCAAAAGGTACACTGTTGTTATTCTGAGTTGTGAACCCTTGCAAACCTTGCAGCTACCTTTCCGTGAAGAGCCTTGGAGTGCTCGACTCTCACTACCCCAAAGCTAAGTGCTGAAGTGGTAGTACTTGGCACAGATACTCACGCATATTAGGTCGGGCCCAGGGACATTAGGAGTAAAAGGCCACAACCCTTAAGATTGGGCCTGGTAGCTACTTCTTACCCTGTGGTCGTTTGAAAGGAGTTCTGACACCTTATATCTGCTATTATGTACAGGTGATGATGTGTTAACGCTAGAACATCTTGTTGGAGAAAGACAGTTGGAACTGGAATCTACAGATTCACATGTCATGTGCATGCAAGTACATGGTGGTCATCTTGGAACTGTTTAAAACCCCGTAGCAAGATAGCTGCTGTGTGCTTGCATGTGTGGGTATGCGTTGCAAAGCATACACATAATGTAAGAGTCATGACACACAGGTCCCCATTTTGGCTTTTTTACATTTCCATTCCAACATGGATGACCGCCATTTAAAAAAGTAAGGTAAAAATAAGAGGGAAACAATCAACTCTGTAGCACTTTACAGCGACCACGTCCTCTAAAAAAATTATATACAATATATTCACTGAAAAAACAAAGGTTACAGGGACGTTTCAGTTAGGCTCAGATTTCACTCGCTACAAAAGACAAAACCAGAGAAATTTAGCAGTTATAGTTAGCTGAGCTAACTATAACTTGTGCCCCGCAATGCACTGATTATGACCTCACAAATTACATCACTCATGACATGGTCAGTGACATCACTCATGACATCTCAAATGACATCACTGATGACATCATCCAGTGACTGAGTGTTTTTAAAATGTTTAAGTGTTAAATATATATTTTATTACCTTGACCTTGCTGGTAGTCTTTATTCGATATTTTTCAATCATGAAAGACACAGATACAAACATACAATATCAAAATATCTTAAAATATCATAGGAAAATGCAGCAAGAACAAAATAATCATTACAGTTTAAAATTCCTTTGCAAAGTCGTTATAAAAGGAAATTTATCCGTTAAAATCATACGTGGCTTAAAGGAGAGAATTTAGGTTCGTATAACAATAGTAAAAATAGATGTTAAAATTTTAAAATAACATATAAAAATCCAATTTTCCAGGAAATACAATACACGGAGGTGGACCACAGTAAATATGTGCAAGTCAATTATTAAGGAGTAGTGACCGCTGTAACCACCAAACTAGTTCTTCTAAGTGCCCATGTCCAACTCAGAAATTTCGCCATGGCTATAGCTACATCTTCACGTGTATCTGTTTTTAAAATACGCATAGCTATTTGGCATGAACTTGTGCCTAGATTTAGACAGATAGGCTTAAGCCATTTTTGTCGAAGACTCTTATATACAGGACACACAAAGAATATGTGTGCAATGGACTCTTCCATAGTTATGCACGTCGGGCCTTTATTGTCTAAAATATTATTCCACTTTGCCACAAAAGATTTTATGGGAAGGGTACCCACTCTAAATTGGTGATATAATTTCCTGTCAAGGGTCTCTCAAGAAAATCCCAATATGCTTCTAGTCTTGATTCAGACTTATACTCTAAAAAATGCCTGTCAAGGATGTCCTTCTCACCAGTAACATGGTCTTGTGACTAACCATGTCCCTATATAATGCTTTAAAATCTTTTTTGTTTGGGAACAAGTTCCCTGCTGGGTCTTCCCACAAATGACTAAGCCCCATGTCAGATAATGTGCCCTTAATCTTTTGTAACCACTTGATTTTTGAGGATCGATCTACTTCTCTGATATGTTTTACTGCATTAGCATATGGTGCTAACTCTGGTGTTGTCCATAACCGTCTCCAGTAGGCCAGGGTCTGAAACCCGCTTCCTCCTCAAATGAGGTACAACCCATATCTAAAAGTAAGGGCTTAAGAGGATTCGATTGAGGGAGACCAGTTAATGATCTCAAAAACTTATTTTGAGCAAGGACTAGGGGAGTTAGATCTTCGAAACCCCAAAGCTCTGCTCCATAGATTATCGATGCCCTAATTTTCCCTTTATAGATTGATAGTGCTGGACCTACCGGTTTAGTAAGGGAAAGACGTTGTTCTTTTAAAAGGGCACCTGTTAATTGGTTGTGCCTAAGAACTAGCAGATCTATCTGGGGTTTCCAGTTCATCCTCCTACCAATTGTTACTCCCAAATATGTAAAGATATCGGTTTGCTCCAAGAACACTTTGTTCATTTCTACTCTGCCTTTAACTATTTTATGTTTATGCAACACCATGAACTTAGTTTTGTCAACGTTAACTGCTAGCTCATGATCGTTGCAAAAAACAGTAAATCTGTCAAGGACTCGTTGCAGACCAGATTGAGTTTTAGACAAAATTAAAGTGTCGTCTGCGAACATCAATAATGGGACCCTTGAACAGGCAAGAGTAGGGGCATCAGTTGGGTAGGCAGAATAGTATGAAATAACCTTATTTATAAACAGGGAGAAGAGGGTGGGGGCCAAGATGCACCCTTGCCATACACCCCTGCTTACTGGAAAACAGTTCGTTAATTCACCCTGCTGTCCCCACCGAACCTGGGCGTAGTTAGACTCATGCAATTTAATAATAAAAGTAGAAGCTTGGGGGGCATCCCTGCTTCCTTTAGTGTGTCCCAAAGCTTATGTCGAGGCACCAGGTCGAAAGCTGATTTTAGATCGATAAATGCAGCGTATAGTGTCCCCCCCGGCTAAAATCACAGTGCTCCAATAAATCATCATGAATCTAAAACTTGGTCAATTGTACTGACGTGGGGACAAAAACCCGCTTGTAAGGTAGATAGAATTTCCTGTTCGTCTATCCATATATTAATTCTACCCAGCAGAAGTCTGGCCACAATCTTTTGGAGTGTATCAATTAGGCTTATAGGCCTATAATTACTGGGCTGGCGCGATCCCCTTTTTATATATTGGGATTATTTCAGCCCCATGCCAGGATTCTGGTATGGGGGCACCTCTTGCCAGGGCATTAGAGATAATATGGATATATTTAAGCCAATTCTTCTTGTCATATTTAAATATGTCGGCCGGAATACAATCCGGACCGGGGCCCTGCCTCCAGGGACACCATCCAAGACTCTTTCTATCTCCCCTATGTCAAAGGTTAAGACAGCGTCAGTAGTTATTTCAGGGAGATATGTGGAAGTGCCTGTTAAAGATGCAAATTGGGCCTGATAATGCGAAACCCATTGTTCAGATGGCACGTTATTAACTGGCAGAGGCCCTAAATCTCCACTACCCCATTTAACTATTTGCCAGAATTCCCGCCAGTTCTTCTCATTAGAATCATGTAACAGATCTTTCCATCTTTTCTCATCAAAGTTCTTTTTTGCCCTGTGTTGTGCTTTTTTATATTCTGACCTTGCATTTTTAACATCTTGTGATACTCCCTGCCTAATTACTCGGGAAAGGTGCCTAAATGCAATCCTACATGCTTCATCATACCATTTAGCTGATTTCCGAATTACCTGCCTGGTAGAACTTATATTTTTGGTAAAAAAGGATTTCAGCTCAGCAAAGAAGACCTCATGTACCAGCATAAGGGCAGAGAGAGAATCATCATGTATAGCTAGGGGGAAAGAGTTGTTAACGTGTCTTCAAGGGTTAGCTTTATCAAATCTAGGGTGCTGTCGTCAGCTGATACCACTGCCCATTTGAGCCTTCGACAATCTTGGGACATGATTACATCCGCTGTCACAATTTCTGTGCTTGCCCTTGATTGGTCCTGGCACCTTCTCTCTAAGGATAGCAATAATGGGTCATGATCGCTTTCCGTTCTACGTAGGACCTTCATGTCCTTAAGTCTAGGCCATAATTCTAAACTAATGAGATAGTAATCAATTCTGCTGCTTCTTATCCCGTTATTGAAGGTATGAATACCTTCGCTATCCGATAGCGACCTCCCATTTACCGCCCTTAAACCCCTCGCCAAAGATACATTTTTTAGCTGGAGCGCCGTCGCAGTCCATTTGTTAATTGGGGGCAGTGATAGAGGCGGGATACCCCAGGTCGAATCCTCATCACTACTAAAATTGCAATCTTCGTACCCAAGGGGCTCAAATGTGCAGTTGAGATCACTAGCAATTACCAGATAGTTTACCCCTTTCATGGCTTCGATAAAGGTATCCAATAGGGCAACAGTTGGTGATACTTTCCCTCCTGCTATCCCTAAATATATATACACCAAGGTGTATTGATGAATCAGTGGGTGTATAAGTGCCTTATAGATGATTCAGTGGGTGCATGACTGACTGTATAAGTGAGTGATTAGGTGTCTCAGTGAATATATGGGTGAGTGACTTGTGTGAATGTCTGTATCTGTCAGTTGGTGTCTAAGTGGTTGTATAGGTGTGTGAGTTGGTACGTGAGTTTCTGTATTGGTGAGTGATCGGTTGTCTGCGTACATGTATGGGTATCTCAGTGTCTGTGTGGGTAGGTGAGGGGGTGTGTAGCTGCCTGTATGGATGAGTGTGTGGGTGAGTCAGTTGCTCTATGGGTTAGTGTGTGTGTGTGTGTGTGTAAGGGGCTGTATGGGTGAGTGAGTGTTTGTATGGCTGTGTCGGTGAGCTAATGGATGTGTCAGTGGTATATAGGTGAGTAACTGCATATGTGAAAGGCAGTATAGGTGAGTGTTGGATTATATGAGTGACTGTATGTGTGACTGAGTGATTGTGAGAGTGGACATATGGGTGAGTGCGTGCTTGTGTCAGTGACTATATAGGTGAGTGAGTATGTGTTAGTATCTGTATGAATAAATGAGTGGGTGTGTGTATAGGTGAGTAAATGGCTGGAATAGGATACTATTATCCCAGCACTGAGTACCAATTTAAGGAAATTGGGTTATTAGTTGTGTGGCCAGTAGATGTAATAGGTACACAATTCTCCTTACTGGGAACCAAGCATCCCACTGTAGTGCTTGACTCTCTCAGGGTAGAGAGGCGGAGCAGTCCAAGACATACTGGTGTGGGCTGGTAATCACTGTTAGCTGACATGTAATAACACTCAATAAATAAATGTCTAATCAGTGCTTTTTCTTTAGAAAAAGGAAAAATACATTTATTGCCCACACACTACTAAATACTACGCAGTAATTTACAAATATACACATTGGTAGATGGGAAATACTACAGAAGACATTACATAATCACCTTTGACCCCCGCCCCTAAAGGGGTCACACAACCATATAAAGTAAGTCTATTGGCTTGGTCAAAGCTTAAAGTTTAACAACCCACATGCGAGACATCATACTGTATGTAAATGCAATCATCATTAATAATAATCATGTCTAAATGCATTTATTAATGTTAATAAAACATATACACTGTGATTAATAATCATTGTGAACATTATTATCTCGATAAAGCATTTAAAATGAGGAAAATAGGTCTGTGTAATTTTCATAAACTTTCTAACCATGAAAATACAATCATAAAAGTAGCCCCAAGACGGGCGTCACATTTTGATTACATTACATGCAACCATAGACACATACCTTTTTTATTCACTTTCAGGCCACAGAAATTGCAAACATACAATCAGCCCCTAAAGGGAGCAGCACTCCCAGTAGTAGAGAAAAGCTACAGCTTGGGGAGAGCTTGAAAACACTGAGAATATCCTGGAGGGGTCCAGGATTCTATGACCCTGCAAACTCTCAGCAATCACGAAGATCATGATTTGAAGATGGCGACCACAATGCACTAAAACCACGGTCTGCAGTTTAGTTCTTCTGTTAACAGCACAAGCATTTAGAGGATCCTTTGCACAAGTGCAGAAGGCTCTCTACGTACTTTAACAGTTGCCTGTCACACAGAGCATTCCTGCTCTGAAGATAATATTTATTTTGTTATTCCTCATTAGAGGGGTCTCAACCCTTTCAAGCAGTGATGTGCACACAGCGGGAACTCCTCATTGTTTTGGTCTCGCCTACGCAGCGCGCATGCGCTGCTTAGGAGGGCCTTTAGCCGTCGCTCTGCTCATTTTCAAGCACACACTCGTGCTTGTGGCGGCATCCACCTTGCGGGAGCGAGCAGCGGCGCGCATGCTAATTGGCTGTTGCTCGCTCCCGCAAGGCGGATGGTGCCACAAGCACGAGTGTGCTTGAAAACAGGTGCATTAGTCATTCCCTCGTGCACGGCTCTCTCTCCTGAAACCAGCTGCTGTTACACTTTTAGCATTAGTCATTCCCTTGTGCACTCACTCTCACTTTCTCTCTTTATTTTTTTGTATTCCCCCCCTCATTCACTCTGTCTTTTGCTCGCACTCTCTCTCGCTATTTCTCTTTTTTTTTTATTCCCCCCCTCATTCACTCTGTCTTTTGCTTGCACTCTGTCTCTCGCTTTCTCTATTTATTTATTTTTATTCCCCCACAGGACAAGGCAACATGGACATAATTTACTAACAATGCTTAAATGTACTTTTGCTACTTAGCATAAAATGCATGCGCATGCATTTTGTTAGTTTTAAGCGCTTTTGAAAAATTCATGGAACTTTGAAACAATGCCAAAGCTGTGGTTTAAATAAATCTTCAACTGCAAGACAGCAGTTAAACAACCCTTTAACAAAAAAGACCAATTTTTATGTTGGAGGCATTGCTTTGTGCTGTCGTGTTTGTAAAAGTCTCGGGAGTTATGTATACATTATGCTTTAAAGAAAATAAAACTGTGTTAAAATTCAACATGGAGGAACCGGGTATGTCTTTTTCTTTTAGCGTAATTTTATTATCTTATTCGTGGTTTTTGCTTTGGGACTTTATAATTTTGTCCCTCGCTTTCCTGTGAGAGCGTGCAGATTCGTGTAAAAACATTTGCCCATCTAAAGCGTTTAGACAATTTTAAATATTTTTAATCTTACTGCAAAGTGTTTATGAGTTGGGGTAAAATGGGCACGCATTTCTATCTTAAGGTCTCTATATTAGGCGATACATAAAAACACCAGTTTTAAGAATTTGGAAAGTATGTGGCTTAACTGTTTGAGCTGCCAACTTTGGAACTGGGCAACTTGGTTTGAATTTGTGAGTAAGCGTAATATCCTGTGCTTGTTGGCAAATAAATTCCTTAGTCGCCCATGCCTACCCAAAAAAATGCATCCTTGTGTTACGTAACTGGTACTTATGGAAGGGCTCCAATACGTTTGTGTTGAGTTTGCACTATTTAAAACTTGATAAAAACAGAATACTGCATCAAGTGCAAACATGCAGATAGCGCCGCTTCCCCGCAGTTACATTAGAATGCTGAGGTTAGAAGTGTCAGCAGGAAACAGACCAGCGGCGCCAGTGTGGCACAAGTCAGACATAGCCCTCCTCCTTTATTCCTGTTTCCCCTCAGCGGAAACTTTTGTTTACGATCACTTGCTAACACTCCCATCCCCCTAAGCCTGTCCTTTCTACTGCCAGACCTTTACCACACTGTTATAAAAGGGGCTTAATTTTAGCCAGAGTATGGCTAAACACGCAAAATAAAATCCTCTAAAAACATTACACATTACATAACACGTAATTGTTATGAAGGAAAAACAAATACTAAACATGTTAGGCTGCTAATTAAAACAAAATAACACAATTAATATTTTTTTAAAACTGTTTAGTAATAAATACTTCTATTTTATACATGCCTTCTATGGTTCTCCTTTAATTTGCGCATTCATAAGGTTCACAAATGGTAAAATAAGCAGCTTTACATTCCTTCAACTCTTACACTAAAGGCTACTCTCCATAACCAACACTAGGATAGCTTTCAATAAATGTTGTCTTTAACCTATTCATCAATAAGGGTTGTTTAAACAAGTGCAAAGTGCACACTATAATTAGTAGTCAGCATATACCAGGCCAACCTCTCACATTTATAACAATTAACATTACAAAAACCATTCCTTCAAAACACTCTCTCAAACATTCACATGGCCAATAGGTCTCGCCTTTAGGACCTTACAAATGTTTCGCCATACAACGGTTCATAATATTGCACCCAGGATATTATACTGCATAACTAAATACTTATAAGGTCCCAAAAGCAAAACCTATTGCCATATACAATAGGACCTTATAAGTGTTTAGTTATCCAGCACAATATCCTTATTGCAACAACATCAACCGTTGCATAGCTAAACACTTATAAGGTCCCAAAGGAGAGACCTATTAGCTATGCCAATGCTTGTTCCAGGAAGTTATTCTCAGGCTTGTATATCCCGTTTTCTGGGAAGAAGAATTTGTTTATCTTCAAGTCAAAGTAGAAAGTAAGTAAGCTGAGTACTCAATTATTTTGGAAAGACTAAAAGAAAGAGACATTTGCTGATAGAATTAATTACAGATTTGGGTATGAACATCTCCAGAACCTAAAAAAGGGAAAGTTAAAAACTGATGAACATTGTTTCTTCTTAACCTTACACAAACTATTGGAAAACCCACTGTAGTTGGATAATTGTATTGTAAAAACATTATATTGGAAAGAAGGGGTCTCCAACCAGTAGCTGGTGAGCTACTGTAGCTCTCCAGCTACCTCGGAGTAGCTCACCTGTGTGCAGTCCAGCTTAATAAATTAGAAAGTTTTTGCTAGGTTGAAGTATGATACTTAAAAAAAAAATGAAATTATACAGCACTAATAATATTAGTAGCTGTAAATTCGTTTCATTGAACATGAGTAGCTCTCAATACAGAAAAGGTTGGAGACCCTAGAGACTATAGGTATATTTCAAGACTTATAGGAGTGAAGTTTTTTGCAAACCAATTTATTTAGCTTAAACATATAAATTCCTTTGTGATGCATGTTAGGCTGGAGGGCATTTTGAGTAATATTCTGCTCCAGTGGAAACTCCTGCCACAGATTAGTCCCTGACATCAGGGCCTCAGCAACGTTACAGGCTGTCATCCAGTGTCACTGATCTCATTGAGGCCATCTGTGAACCCCATATACCGGGTCATCGTCCATTGTCACAGAGACTGTGTGGGCTGTTGACCAATGCAACTAAGAATGTAGGTCTGCGACCCCACTGGGTTCCAGGAGGGGGCCACAAAAGACTGCAGGGGCAATCACCTGGAGGATCTGACCAGATCAAGACTGTTGCCTGTACCTCCCAGATGCAAGAAGGGGGCTGTCGCTGTGTTTAAGGAGTCCCTACAACCCAAGGAGAGACTCAGAAACAAGACCAGAATCCACCCTTCCGAAGGCCGCTGCTTTGTCCAATAACCTAAGAGAACTGCGAAGAATAGCAGCTGCGTCTGGCGGCCACAGCAGTCTGCGACCATCTCGTAAGCGCTGAAGGTGGGAGATAGCAATGTGTGCTCCTAACTGCAGGAACATGGGAGAAGGAGAGCCCCGGCTCCAGGATACTCAGTGACCGGGGTCAGGTAAGACTGAAGCAGGGCTGAAGGCCCTTTGTTGAGACTTGTGCTAATTCGGTGGTGTTGCACCCAAGAGCTACATTTTTAAGGCCAAAGTCAGACTTTGATGTGCACAACAGTGTGTGGCGCACCTGGGACAACCTCCCACGTTCCACCCAGAGACACAAAGTCAGATTGGGGAGAAGGGACCAGCATGGGGCGTAGCGGCCTGGTTCAGTGCTAAGGGGCTAACCTTAAAAGGTATTTACCTCAAAAGGTACACTGTTGTTATTCTGAGTTGTGAACCCTTGCAAACCTTGCAGCTACCTTTCCGTGAAGAGCCTTGGAGTGCTCGACTCTCACTACCCCAAAGCTAAGTGCTGAAGTGGTAGTACTTGGCACAGATACTCACGCATATTAGGTCGGGCCCAGGGACATTAGGAGTAAAAGGCCACAACCCTTAAGATTGGGCCTGGTAGCTACTTCTTACCCTGTGGTCGTTTGAAAGGAGTTCTGACACCTTATATCTGCTATTATGTACAGGTGATGATGTGTTAACGCTAGACATCTTGTTGGAGAAAGACAGTTGGAACTGGAATCTACAGATTCACATGTCATGTGCATGCAAGTACATGGTGGTCATCTTGGAACTGTTTAAAACCCCGTAGCAAGATAGCTGCTGTGTGCTTGCATGTGTGGGTATGCGTTGCAAAGCATACACATAATGTAAGAGTCATGACACACAGGTCCCCATTTTGGCTTTTTTTACATTTCCATTCCAACATGGATGACCGCCATTTAAAAAAAGTAAGGTAAAAATAAGAGGAAAACAATCAACTCTGTAGCACTTTACAGCGACCACGTCCTCTAAAAAAATTATATACAATATATTCACTGAAAAAAACAAAGGTTACAGGGACGTTTCAGTTAGGCTCAGATTTCACTCGCACAAAAGACAAAACCAGAGAAATTTAGCAGTTATAGTTAGCTGAGCTAACTATAACTTGTGCCCCGCAATGCACTGATTATGACCTCACAAATTACATCACTCATGACATGGTCAGTGACATCACTCATGACATCTCAAATGACATCACTGATGACATCATCCAGTGACTGAGTGTTTTTAAAATGTTTAAGTGTTAAATATATATTTTATTACCTTGACCTTGCTGGTAGTCTTTATTCGATATTTTTCAATCATGAAAGACACAGATACAAACATACAATATCAAAATATCTTAAAATATCATAGGAAAATGCAGCAAGAACAAAATAATCATTACAGTTTAAAATTCCTTTGCAAAGTCGTTATAAAAGGAAATGTATCCGTTAAAATCATACGTGGCTTAAAGGAGAGAATTTAGGTTCGTATAACAATAGTAAAAATAGATGTTAAAATTTTAAAATAACATATAAAAATCCAATTTTCCAGGAAATACAATACACGGAGGTGGACCACAGTAAATATGTGCAAGTCAATTATTAAGGAGTAGTGACCGCTGTAACCACCAAACTAGTTCTTCTAAGTGCCCATGTCCAACTCAGAAATTTCGCCATGGCTATAGCTACATCTTCACGTGTATCTGTTTTTAAAATACGCATAGCTATTTGGCATGAACTTGTGCCTAGATTTAGACAGATAGGCTTAAGCCATTTTTGTCGAAGACCCTTATATACAGGACACACAAAGAATATGTGTGCAATGGACTCTTCCATAGTTATGCACGTCGGGCCTTTATTGTCTAAAATATTATTCCACTTTGC
This sequence comes from Calotriton arnoldi, assembly GCA_963921515.1. NCBI lineage: Eukaryota > Metazoa > Chordata > Amphibia > Caudata > Salamandridae > Calotriton > Calotriton arnoldi. The sequence continues at coordinate 1,915,910 of CAWUFW010002729.1, forward strand.
CACAAAAGATTTTATGGGAAGGGTACCCACTCTAAATTGGTGATATAATTTCCTGTCAAGGGGTCTCTCAAGAAAATCCCAATATGCTTCTAGTCTTGATTCAGACTTATACTCTAAAAAAATGCCTGTCAAGGATGTCCTTCTCACCAGTAACATGGTCTTGTGACTAACCATGTCCCTATATAATGCTTTAAAATCTTTTTGTTTGGGAACAAGTTCCCTGCTGGGTCTTCCCACAAATGACTAAGCCCCATGTCAGATAATGTGCCCTTAATCTTTTGTAACCACTTGATTTTTGAGGATCGATCTACTTCTCTGATATGTTTTACTGCATTAGCATATGGTGCTAACTCTGGTGTTGTCCATAACCGTCTCCAGTAGGCCAGGGGTCTGAAACCCGCTTCCTCCTCAAATGAGGTACAACCCATATCTAAAAGTAAGGGCTTAAGAGGATTCGATTGAGGGAGACCAGTTAATGATCTCAAAAACTTATTTTGAGCAAGGACTAGGGGAGTTAGATCTTCGAAACCCCAAAGCTCTGCTCCATAGATTATCGATGCCCTAATTTTCCCTTTATAGATTGATAGTGCTGGACCTACCGGTTTAGTATGGGAAAGACGTTGTTCTTTTAAAAGGGCACCTGTTAATTGGTTGTGCCTAAGAACTAGCAGATCTATCTGGGGTTTCCAGTTCATCCTCCTACCAATTGTTACTCCCAAATATGTAAAGATATCGGTTTGCTCCAAGAACACTTTGTTCATTTCTACTCTGCCTTTAACTATTTTATGTTTATGCAACACCATGAACTTAGTTTGGTCAACGTTAACTGCTAGCTCATGATCGTTGCAAAAAACAGTAAATCTGTCAAGGACTCGTTGCAGACCAGATTGAGTTTTAGACAAAATTAAAGTGTCGTCTGCGAACATCAATAATGGGACCCTTGAACAGGCAAGAGTAGGGGCATCAGTTAGGTAGGCAGAATAGTATGAAATAACCTTATTTATAAACAGGGAGAAGAGGGTGGGGGCCAAGATGCACCCTTGCCATACACCCCTGCTTACTGGAAAACAGTTCGTTAATTCACCCTGCTGTCCCCACCGAACCTGGGCGTAGTTAGACTCATGCAATTTAATAATAAAAAGTAGAAGCTTGGGGGCATCCCTGCTTCCTTTAGTGTGTCCCAAAGCTTATGTCGAGGCACCAGGTCGAAAGCTGATTTTAGATCGATAAATGCAGCGTATAGTGTCCCCCCGGCTAAAATCACAGTGCTCCAATAAATCATCATGAATCTAAAAACTTGGTCAATTGTACTGACGTGGGGACAAAAACCCGCTTGTAAGGTAGATAGAATTTCCTGTTCGTCTATCCATATATTAATTCTACCCAGCAGAAGTCTGGCCACAATCTTTTGGAGTGTATCAATTAGGCTTATAGGCCTATAATTACTGGGCTGGCGCGATCCCCTTTTTATATATTGGGATTATTTCAGCCCCATGCCAGGATTCTGGTATGGGGGCACCTCTTGCCAGGGCATTAGAGATAATATGGATATATTTAAGCCAATTCTTCTTGTCATATTTAAATATGTCGGCCGGAATACAATCCGGACCGGGGCCCTGCCTCCAGGGACACCATCCAAGACTCTTTCTATCTCCCCTATGTCAAAGGTTAAGACAGCGTCAGTAGTTATTTCAGGGAGATATGTGGAAGTGCCTGTTAAAGATGCAAATTGGGCCTGATAATGCGAAACCCATTGTTCAGATGGCACGTTATTAACTGGCAGAGGCCCTAAATCTCCACTACCCCATTTAACTATTTGCCAGAATTCCCGCCAGTTCTTCTCATTAGATGCATGTAACAGATCTTTCCATCTTTTCTCATCAAAGTTCTTTTTTGCCCTGTGTTGTGCTTTTTTATATTCTGACCTTGCATTTTTAACATCTTGTGATACTCCCTGCCTAATTACTCGGGAAAGGTGCCTAAATGCAATCCTACATGCTTCATCATACCATTTAGCTGATTTCCGAATTACCTGCCTGGTAGAACTTATATTTTTGGTAAAAAAGGATTTCAGCTCAGCAAAGAAGACCTCATGTACCAGCATAAGGGCAGAGAGAGAATCATCATGTATAGCTAGGGGGAAAGAGTTGTTAACGTGTCTTCAAGGGTTAGCTTTATCAAATCTAGGGTGCTGTCGTCAGCTGATACCACTGCCCATTTGAGCCTTCGACAATCTTGGGACATGATTACATCCGCTGTCACAATTTCTGTGCTTGCCCTTGATTGGTCCTGGCACCTTCTCTCTAAGGATAGCAATAATGGGTCATGATCGCTTTCCGTTCTACGTAGGACCTTCATGTCCTTAAGTCTAGGCCATAATTCTAAACTAATGAGATAGTAATCAATTCTGCTGCTTCTTATCCCGTTATTGAAGGTATGAATACCTTCGCTATCCGATAGCGACCTCCCATTTACAGCCCTTAAACCCCTCGCCAAAGATACATTTTTTAGCTGGAGCGCCGCCGCAGTCCATTTGTTAATTGGGGGCAGTGATAGAGGCGGGATACCCCAGGTCGAATCCTCATCACTACTAAAATTGCAATCTTCGTACCCAAGGGGCTCAAATGTGCAGTTGAGATCACTAGCAATTACCAGATAGTTTACCCCTTTCATGGCTTCGATAAAGGTATCCAATAGGGCAACAGTTGGTGATACTTTCCCTCCTGCTATCCCTAAATATATATACACCAAGGTGTATTGATGAATCAGTGGGTGTATAAGTGCCTTATAGATGATTCAGTGGGTGCATGACTGACTGTATAAGTGAGTGATTAGGTGTCTCAGTGAATATATGGGTGAGTGACTTGTGTGAATGTCTGTATCTGTCAGTTGGTGTCTAAGTGGTTGTATAGGTGTGTGAGTTGGTACGTGAGTTTCTGTATTGGTGAGTGATCGGTTGTCTGCGTACATGTATGGGTATCTCAGTGTCTGTGTGGGTAGGTGAGGGGTGTGTAGCTGCCTGTATGGATGAGTGTGTGGGTGAGTCAGTTGCTCTATGGGTTAGTGTGTGTGTGTGTGTGTGTAAGGGGCTGTATGGGTGAGTGAGTGTTTGTATGGCTGTGTCGGTGAGCTAATGGATGTGTCAGTGGTATATAGGTGAGTAACTGCATATGTGAAAGGCAGTATAGGTGAGTGTTGGATTATATGAGTGACTGTATGTGTGACTGAGTGATTGTGAGAGTGGACATATGGGTGAGTGCGTGCTTGTGTCAGTGACTATATAGGTGAGTGAGTATGTGTTAGTATCTGTATGAATAAATGAGTGGGTGTGTGTATAGGTGAGTAAATGGCTGGAATAGGATACTATTATCCCAGCACTGAGTACCAATTTAAGGAAATTGGGTTATTAGTTGTGTGGCCAGTAGATGTAATAGGTACACAATTCTCCTTACTGGGAACCAAGCATCCCACTGTAGTGCTTGACTCTCTCAGGGTAGAGAGGCGGAGCAGTCCAAGACATACTGGTGTGGGCTGGTAATCACTGTTAGCTGACATGTAATAACACTCAATAAATAAATGTCTAATCAGTGCTTTTTCTTTAGAAAAAGGAAAAATACATTTATTGCCCACACACTACTAAATACTACGCAGTAATTTACAAATATACACATTGGTAGATGGGAAATACTACAGAAGACATTACATAATCACCTTTGACCCCCGCCCCCTAAAGGGGTCACACAACCATATAAAGTAAGTCTATTGGCTTGGTCAAAGCTTAAAGTTTAACAACCCACATGCGAGACATCATACTGTATGTAAATGCAATCATCATTAATAATAATCATGTCTAAATGCATTTATTAATGTTAATAAAACATATACACTGTGATTAATAATCATTGTGAACATTATTATCTCGATAAAGCATTTAAAATGAGGAAAATAGGTCTGTGTAATTTTCATAAACTTTCTAACCATGAAAATACAATCATAAAAGTAGCCCCAAGACGGCGTCACATTTTGATTACATTACATGCAACCATAGACACATACCTTTTTATTCACTTTCAGGCCACAGAAATTGCAAACATACGATCAGCCCCTAAAGGGAGCAGCACTCCCAGTAGTAGAGAAAAAGCTACAGCTTGGGGAGAGCTTGAAAACACTGAGAATATCCTGGAGGGGTCCAGGATTCTATGACCCTGCAAACTCTCAGCAATCACGAAGATCATGATTTGAGGATGGCGACCACAATGCACTAAAACCACGGTCTGCAGTTTAGTTCTTCTGTTAACAGCACAAGCATTTAGAGGATCCTTTGCACAAGTGCAGAAGGCTCTCTACGTACTTTAACAGTTGCCTGTCACACAGAGCATTCCTGCTCTGAAGATAATATTTATTTTGTTATTCCTCATTAGAGGGGTCTCAACCCTTTCAAGCAGTGATGTGCACACAGCGGGAACTCCTCATTGTTTTGGTCTCGCCTACGCAGCGCGCATGCGCTGCTTAGGAGGGCCTTTAGCCGTCGCTCTGCTCATTTTCAAGCACACACTCGTGCTTGTGGCGGCATCCACCTTGCGGGAGCGAGCAGCGGCGCGCATGCTAATTGGCTGTTGCTTGCTCCCGCAAGGCGGATGGTGCCACAAGCACGAGTGTGCTTGAAAACAGCTGCATTAGTCATTCCCTCGTGCACGGCTCTCTCTCCTGAAACCAGCTGCTGTTACACTTTTAGCATTAGTCATTCCCTTGTGCACTCACTCTCACTTCTCTCTTTATTTTTTGTATTCCCCCCTCATTCACTCTGTCTTTTGCTCGCACTCTCTCTCGCTATTTCTCTTTTTTTTTATTCCCCCTCATTCACTCTGTCTTTTGCTTGCACTCTGTCTCTCGCTTTCTCTATTTATTTATTTTTATTCCCCCACAGGACAAGGCAACATGGACATAATTTACTAACAATGCTTAAATGTACTTTTGCTACTTAGCATAAAATGCATGCGCATGCATTTTGTTAGTTTTAAGCGCTTTTGAAAAATTCATGGAACTTTGAAACAATGCCAAAGCTGTGGTTTAAATAAATCTTCAACTGCAAGACAGCAGTTAAACAACCCTTTAACAAAAAAGACCAATTTTTTATGTTGGAGGCATTGCTTTGTGCTGTCGTGTTTGTAAAAGTCTCGGGGAGTTATGTATACATTATGCTTTAAAGAAAATAAAACTGTGTTAAAATTCAACATGGAGGAACCGGGTATGTCTTTTTCTTTTAGCGTAATTTTATTATCTTATTCGTGGTTTTTGCTTTGGGACTTTATAATTTTGTCCCTCGCTTTCCTGTGAGAGCGTGCAGATTCGTGTAAAAAACATTTGCCCATCTAAAGCGTTTAGACAATTTTAAATATTTTTAATCTTACTGCAAAGTGTTTATGAGTTGGGGTAAAATGGGCACGCATTTCTATCTTAAGGTCTCTATATTAGGCGATACATAAAAACACCAGTTTTAAGAATTTGGAAAGTATGTGGCTTAACTGTTTGAGCTGCCAACTTTGGAACTGGGCAACTTGGTTTGAATTTGTGAGTAAGCGTAATATCCTGTGCTTGTTGGCAAATAAATTCCTTAGTCGCCCATGCCTACCCAAAAAAAATGCATCCTTGTGTTACGTAACTGGTACTTATGGAAGGGCTCCAATACGTTTGTGTTGAGTTTGCACTATTTAAAACTTGATAAAAACAGAATACTGCATCAAGTGCAAACATGCAGATAGCGCCGCTTCCCCGCAGTTACATTAGAATGCTGAGGTTAGAAGTGTCAGCAGGAAACAGACCAGCGGCGCCAGTGTGGCACAAGTCAGACATAGCCCTCCTCCTTTATTCCTGTTTCCCCTCAGCGGAAACTTTTGTTTACGATCACTTGCTAACACTCCCATCCCCCCAAAGCCTGTCCTTTCTACTGCCAGACCTTTACCACACTGTTATAAAAGGGGCTTAATTTTAGCCAGAGTATGGCTAAACACGCAAAATAAAATCCTCTAAAAACATTACACATTACATAACACGTAATTGTTATGAAGGAAAAACAAATACTAAACATGTTAGGCTGCTAATTAAAACAAAATAACACAATTAATATTTTTTTTAAAACTGTTTAGTAATAAATACTTCTATTTTATACATGCCTTCTATGGTTCTCCTTTAATTTGCGCATTCATAAGGTTCACAAATGGTAAAATAAGCAGCTTTACATTCCTTCAACTCTTACACTAAAGGCTACTCTCCATAACCAACACTAGGATAGCTTTCAATAAATGTTGTCTTTAACCTATTCATCAATAAGGGTTGTTTAAACAAGTGCAAAGTGCACACTATAATTAGTAGTCAGCATATACCAGGCCAACCTCTCACATTTATAACAATTAACATTACAAAAACCATTCCTTCAAAACACTCTCTCAAACATTCACATGGCCAATAGGTCTCGCCTTTAGGACCTTACAAATGTTTCGCCATACAACGGTTCATAATATTGCACCCAGGATATTATACTGCATAACTAAATACTTATAAGGTCCCAAAAGCAAAACCTATTGCCATATACAATAGGACCTTATAAGTGTTTAGTTATCCAGCACAATATCCTTATTGCAACAACATCAACCGTTGCATAGCTAAACACTTATAAGGTCCCAAAGGAGAGACCTATTGGCTATACTAATGCTTGTTCCAGGAAGTTATTCTCAGGCTTGTATATCCCGTTTTCTGGGAAGAAGAATTTGTTTATCTTCAAGTCAAAGTAGAAAGTAAGTAAGCTGAGTACTCAATTATTTTGGAAAGACTAAAAGAAAGAGACATTTGCTGATAGAATTAATTACAGATTTGGGTATGAACATCTCCAGAACCTAAAAAAGGGAAAGTTAAAAACTGATGAACATTGTTTCTTCTTAACCTTACACAAACTATTGGAAAACCCACTGTAGTTGGATAATTGTATTGTAAAAACATTATATTGGAAAGAAGGGTCTCCAACCAGTAGCTGGTGAGCTACTGTAGCTCTCCAGCTACCTCGGAGTAGCTCACCTGTGTGCAGTCCAGCTTAATAAATTAGAAAGTTTTTGCTAGGTTGAAGTATGATACTTAAAAAAAAAAATGAAATTATACAGCACTAATAATATTAGTAGCTGTAAATTCGTTTCATTGAACATGAGTAGCTCTCAATACAGAAAAGGTTGGAGACCCTAGAGACTATAGGTATATTTCAAGACTTATAGGAGTGAAGTTTTTGCAAACCAATTTATTTAGCTTAAACATATAAATTCCTTTGTGATGCATGTTAGGCTGGAGGGCATTTTGAGTAATATTCTGCTCCAGTGGAAACTCCTGCCACAGATTAGTCCTGACATCAGGGCCTCAGCAACGTTACAGGCTGTCATCCAGTGTCACTGATCTCATTGAGGCCATCTGTGAACCCCATATACCGGGTCATCGTCCATTGTCACAGAGACTGTGTGGGCTGTTGACCAATGCAACTAAGAATGTAGGTCTGCGACCCACTGGGTTCCAGGAGGGGGCCACAAAAGACTGCAGGGGCAATCACCTGGAGGATCTGACCAGATCAAGACTGTTGCCTGTACCTCCCAGATGCAAGAAGGGGGCTGTCGCTGTGTTTAAGGAGTCCCTACAACCCAAGGAGAGACTCAGAAACAAGACCAGAATCCACCCTTCCGAAGGCCGCTGCTTTGTCCAATAACCTAAGAGAACTGCGAAGAATAGCAGCTGCGTCTGGCGGCCACAGCAGTCTGCGACCATCTCGTAAGCGCTGAAGGTGGGAGATAGCAATGTGTGCTCCTAACTGCAGGAACATAGGAGAAGGAGAGCCCCGGCTCCAGGATACTCAGTGACCGGGGTCAGGTAAGACTGAAGCAGGGCTGAAGGCCCTTTGTTGAGACTTGTGCTAACTCGGTGGTGTTGCACCCAAGAGCTACATTTTTAAGGCCAAAGTCAGACTTTGATGTGCACAACAGTGTGTGGCGCACCTGGGACAACCTCCCACGTTCCACCCAGAGACACAAAGTCAGATTGGGGAGAAGGGACCAGCATGGGGCGTAGCGGCCTGGTTCAGTGCTAAGGGCTAACCTTAAAGGTATTTACCTCAAAAGGTACACTGTTGTTATTCTGAGTTGTGAACCCTTGCAAACCTTGCAGCTACCTTTCCGTGAAGAGCCTTGGAGTGCTCGACTCTCACTACCCCAAAGCTAAGTGCTGAAGTGGTAGTACTTGGCACAGATACTCACGCATATTAGGTCGGGCCCAGGGACATTAGGAGTAAAAGGCCACAACCCTTAAGATTGGGCCTGGTAGCTACTTCTTACCCTGTGGTCGTTTGAAAGGAGTTCTGACACCTTATATCTGCTATTATGTACAGGTGATGATGTGTTAACGCTAGACATCTTGTTGGAGAAAGACAGTTGGAACTGGAATCTACAGATTCACATGTCATGTGCATGCAAGTACATGGTGGTCATCTTGGAACTGTTTAAAACCCCGTAGCAAGATAGCTGCTGTGTGCTTGCATGTGTGGGTATGCGTTGCAAAGCATACACATAATGTAAGAGTCATGACACACAGGTCCCCATTTTGGCTTTTTTTACATTTCCATTCCAACATGGATGACCGCCATTTAAAAAAGTAAGGTAAAAATAAGAGGGAAACAATCAACTCTGTAGCACTTTACAGCGACCACGTCCTCTAAAAAAATTATATACAATATATTCACTGAAAAAAACAAAGGTTACAGGGACGTTTCAGTTAGGCTCAGATTTCACTCGCACAAAAGACAAAACCAGAGAAATTTAGCAGTTATAGTTAGCTGAGCTAACTATAACTTGTGCCCGCAATGCACTGATTATGACCTCACAAATTACATCACTCATGACATGGTCAGTGACATCACTCATGACATCTCAAATGACATCACTGATGACATCATCCAGTGACTGAGTGTTTTTAAAATGTTTAAGTGTTAAATATATATTTTATTACCTTGACCTTGCTGGTAGTCTTTATTCGATATTTTTCAATCATGAAAGACACAGATACAAACATACAATATCAAAATATCTTAAAATATCATAGGAAAATGCAGCAAGAACAAAATAATCATTACAGTTTAAAATTCCTTTGCAAAGTCGTTATAAAAGGAAATTTATCCGTTAAAATCATACGTGGCTTAAAGGAGAGAATTTAGGTTCGTATAACAATAGTAAAAATAGATGTTAAAATTTTAAAATAACATATAAAAATCCAATTTTCCAGGAAATACAATACACGGAGGTGGACCACAGTAAATATGTGCAAGTCAATTATTAAGGAGTAGTGACCGCTGTAACCACCAAACTAGTTCTTCTAAGTGCCCATGTCCAACTCAGAAATTTCGCCATGGCTATAGCTACATCTTCACGTGTATCTGTTTTTAAAATACGCATAGCTATTTGGCATGAACTTGTGCCTAGATTTAGACAGATAGGCTTAAGCCATTTTTGTCGAAGACCCTTATATACAGGACACACAAAGAATATGTGTGCAATGGACTCTTCCATAGTTATGCACGTCGGGCCTTTATTGTCTAAAATATTATTCCACTTTGCCACAAAAGATTTTATGGGAAGGGTACCCACTCTAAATTGGTGATATAATTTCCTGTCAAGGGGTCTCTCAAGAAAATCCCAATATGCTTCTAGTCTTGATTCAGACTTATACTCTAAAAAAATGCCTGTCAAGGATGTCCTTCTCACCAGTAACATGGTCTTGTGACTAACCATGTCCCTATATAATGCTTTAAAATCTTTTTTGTTTGGGAACAAGTTCCCTGCTGGGTCTTCCCACAAATGACTAAGCCCCATGTCAGATAATGTGCCCTTAATCTTTTGTAACCACTTGATTTTTGAGGATCGATCTACTTCTCTGATATGTTTTATTGCATTAGCATATGGTGCTAACTCTGGTGTTGTCCATAACCGTCTCCAGTAGGCCAGGGGTCTGAAACCCGCTTCCTCCTCAAATGAGGTACAACCCATATCTAAAAGTAAGGGCTTAAGAGGATTCGATTGAGGGAGACCAGTTAATGATCTCAAAAACTTATTTTGAGCAAGGACTAGGGGAGTTAGATCTTCGAAACCCCAAAGCTCTGCTCCATAGATTATCGATGCCCTAATTTTCCCTTTATAGATTGATAGTGCTGGACCTACCGGTTTAGTATGGGAAAGACGTTGTTCTTTTAAAAGGGCACCTGTTAATTGGTTGTGCCTAAGAACTAGCAGATCTATCTGGGGTTTCCAGTTCATCCTCCTACCAATTGTTACTCCCAAATATGTAAAGATATCGGTTTGCTCCAAGAACACTTTGTTCATTTCTACTCTGCCTTTAACTATTTTATGTTTATGCAACACCATGAACTTAGTTTTGTCAACGTTAACTGCTAGCTCATGATCGTTGCAAAAAACAGTAAATCTGTCAAGGACTCGTTGCAGACCAGATTGAGTTTTAGACAAAATTAAAGTGTCGTCTGCGAACATCAATAATGGGACCCTTGAACAGGCAAGAGTAGGGGCATCAGTTGGGTAGGCAGAATAGTATGAAATAACCTTATTTATAAACAGGGAGAAGAGGGTGGGGGCCAAGATGCACCCTTGCCATACACCCCTGCTTACTGGAAAACAGTTCGTTAATTCACCCTGCTGTCCCCACCGAACCTGGGCGTAGTTAGACTCATGCAATTTAATAATAAAAAGTAGAAGCTTGGGGGCATCCCTGCTTCCTTTAGTGTGTCCCAAAGCTTATGTCGAGGCACCAGGTCGAAAGCTGATTTTAGATCGATAAATGCAGCGTATAGTGTCCCCCCGGCTAAAATCACAGTGCTCCAATAAATCATCATGAATCTAAAAACTTGGTCAATTGTACTGACGTGGGGACAAAAACCCGCTTGTAAGGTAGATAGAATTTCCTGTTCGTCTATCCATATATTAATTCTACCCAGCAGAAGTCTGGCCACAATCTTTTGGAGTGTATCAATTAGGCTTATAGGCCTATAATTACTGGGCTGGCGCGATCCCCTTTTTTATATATTGGGATTATTTCAGCCCCATGCCAGGATTCTGGTATGGGGGCACCTCTTGCCAGGGCATTAGAGATAATATGGATATATTTAAGCCAATTCTTCTTGTCATATTTAAATATGTCGGCCGGAATACAATCCGGACCGGGGGCCCTGCCTCCAGGGACACCATCCAAGACTCTTTCTATCTCCCCTATGTCAAAGGTTAAGACAGCGTCAGTAGTTATTTCAGGGAGATATGTGGAAGTGCCTGTTAAAGATGCAAATTGGGCCTGATAATGCGAAACCCATTGTTCAGATGGCACGTTATTAACTGGCAGAGGCCCTAAATCTCCACTACCCCATTTAACTATTTGCCAGAATTCCCGCCAGTTCTTCTCATTAGATGCATGTAACAGATCTTTCCATCTTTTCTCATCAAAGTTCTTTTTTGCCCTGTGTTGTGCTTTTTTATATTCTGACCTTGCATTTTTAACATCTTGTGATACTCCCTGCCTAATTACTCGGGAAAGGTGCCTAAATGCAATCCTACATGCTTCATCATACCATTTAGCTGATTTCCGAATTACCTGCCTGGTAGAACTTATATTTTTGGTAAAAAAGGATTTCAGCTCAGCAAAGAAGACCTCATGTACCAGCATAAGGGCAGAGAGAGAATCATCATGTATAGCTAGGGGGAAAGAGTTGTTAACGTGTCTTCAAGGGTTAGCTTTATCAAATCTAGGGTGCTGTCGTCAGCTGATACCACTGCCCATTTGAGCCTTCGACAATCTTGGGACATGATTACATCCGCTGTCACAATTTCTGTGCTTGCCCTTGATTGGTCCTGGCACCTTCTCTCTAAGGATAGCAATAATGGGTCATGATCGCTTTCCGTTCTACGTAGGACCTTCATGTCCTTAAGTCTAGGCCATAATTCTAAACTAATGAGATAGTAATCAATTCTGCTGCTTCTTATCCCGTTATTGAAGGTATGAATACCTTCGCTATCCGATAGCGACCTCCCATTTACAGCCCTTAAACCCCTCGCCAAAGATACATTTTTTAGCTGGAGCGCCGCCGCAGTCCATTTGTTAATTGGGGGCAGTGATAGAGGCGGGATACCCCAGGTCGAATCCTCATCACTACTAAAATTGCAATCTTCGTACCCAAGGGGCTCAAATGTGCAGTTGAGATCACTAGCAATTACCAGATAGTTTACCCCTTTCATGGCTTCGATAAAGGTATCCAATAGGGCAACAGTTGGTGATACTTTCCCTCCTGCTATCCCTAAATATATATACACCAAGGTGTATTGATGAATCAGTGGGTGTATAAGTGCCTTATAGATGATTCAGTGGGTGCATGACTGACTGTATAAGTGAGTGATTAGGTGTCTCAGTGAATATATGGGTGAGTGACTTGTGTGAATGTCTGTATCTGTCAGTTGGTGTCTAAGTGGTTGTATAGGTGTGTGAGTTGGTACGTGAGTTTCTGTATTGGTGAGTGATCGGTTGTCTGCGTACATGTATGGGTATCTCAGTGTCTGTGTGGGTAGGTGAGGGGGTGTGTAGCTGCCTGTATGGATGAGTGCGTGGGTGAGTCAGTTGCTCTATGGGTTAGTGTGTGTGTGTGTGTGTGTAAGGGGCTGTATGGGTGAGTGAGTGTTTGTATGGCTGTGTCGGTGAGCTAATGGATGTGTCAGTGGTATATAGGTGAGTAACTGCATATGTGAAAGGCAGTATAGGTGAGTGTTGGATTATATGAGTGACTGTATGTGTGACTGAGTGATTGTGAGAGTGGACATATGGGTGAGTGCGTGCTTGTGTCAGTGACTATATAGGTGAGTGAGTATGTGTTAGTATCTGTATGAATAAATGAGTGGGTGTGTGTATAGGTGAGTAAATGGCTGTGTGATTGACTCTATAGGTGAGTGAGTAGATGTGTGAGTAGCTCTATGATTGACTGTGTGTGAGTGGCTGTATGGGTGTATGAGTGGATATATCAGTGGCTGTATTAGTGAGTGAGTTGGTGTATGTGTGGCTGTAAGGGTGACTGAGTGGATGTGTGTGTAGTTTTATGAATCAGTGAGTGGGTGTGTAAGTATGGGTTTGGGTGTGTCAATGGTTTTGAGAATGCTAGTGTGGAAGTTGGAGTAGGTGTATGAAAGGTTATATTGGGGTGCGAGTGGGTGCGTCAGAGATTCTGTGGATGATGTCATCTGTGATGTCATTTGAGATGCCATCAGTGATGTCATCCATGATGTCACTGACCATGTCATTAGTGATGTAAAATGTGAGGTCATAAGCAGTGCATTGCAGGGGCACGAGTTATATTTAGCTCAGCTAACTATAACTTTGTGTGAAATCTGAGCCTAACTATAATGTCCCTTTAACCTTTGGTTTGTTCAGTGAATATCTAAGGTTTTCTAAATGCTAATTCCTAGCTATAACTTACCTGTAACCTTTGTTTTTTTCAGTGAATTTCTATGCTTTTTTAAGTAGCAATGGTGTTTGCAGAATGGTGTGGAAAGGGGGTGGGGCCTCTGACCAGCTCTCAGGAATCCCGCTGTATAGGACTTATAGAAAGTACTAGGAGGGGTTCTTGGTCCCCAAGGTGCCTTAGCATTCAAGAGAACTTCATTCCCCCAACCAGTAGTGAGCCAGGAGATGCATTTGCAAAGTGGTGCAGAAAGGGGCGTGGCCTCCGGAGACCTCCTAGCAAACTGACTGTGTGGGACATGCTGGAGGTAACAGGAGGGCTAGTTGCCCCCATAACCCTCAATAGCCAAGGGGACTTCATCCCCCAACTAGTACTGTGCCAGGAGGCGCATTTGAGGAGTGGTGGAGAAAGGGCGTCCTTGATGATTGCACAGGTAGTGCCTGTATGATTCTATGAGTGCCATTGCCAAGGACAAACTGCGAATACCGGGTGTTTTTGCCAAAGTGTAAAACACATATATAGACATATCTCACATAAAGTTTCACTGTAGGCCTTGAGGGGTTCTCTACTTTCACGCTCGCATTTCCTCCCGTATTTTGCTCATTTTGCACACGCTGTTTGCTCCTTTTTAACTCGTTTAAAATTACAGAAACTGTCTAAAATTAATTGTTAGGCCTTTTTAAAAAAAATTATTTTAGCAAGATTTCTGTGTTACTGTGTTTACTTTGTGTGAATTTGAATTGATCCGAACTCCGATTGGGGGCTCTTACTTGACTTCCTGGTTCCCCGGTCAGCCAGTGAGAGACGCCATCTTAGGGCAGTGCGCTCTCTAGTCTTTCTGGCTGCCGGGATTATAAAGATGCACGCTGCGCCAACGCAGATGCCTTGAAGGGTTCTCTACTTACACGCCCGCATTTCCTCCCGTATTTTGCTCATTTTGCACACGTTGTTTGCTCCTTTTTAACTCGTTTAAAATTACCGGAACTGCCGAAAATTAATTGTTAGGCCTTTTTAAAAAAAATTATTTTAGCAAGATTTCTGTGTTACTGTGTTTACTTTGTGTGAATTTGAATTGATCCTGACTCCGATTGAGGGCTCTTACTTGACTTCCTGGTTCCCCGGTCAGCCAGTGAGAGACGCCATCTTAGGGCAGTGCGCTCTCTAGTCTTTCTGGCTGCCGGGATTATAAAGATGCATGCTGCGCCGATGCGCAGCAGACGCGCGCAGCAGGCGCGCCGCTGGCGTGCCGAAGGCAAGCCCGTCTGCGCCCGTCAGCGTCCCAGAAGCGGCCAGGCCCAGTAACTCTGCCCGCCGCCCTATTGCCCCAATGGACAGGTTGTGTTATACTAGTAAGTCACTAGGGTCACTTCGTCCATCTGCTTGAGATTCCCATGGCTTGCTGGACCTGCTTAACGGCCGGGTCACTACTTGTGCTGTGTGTGGCTTTAGGCTGGGCTTGGACTCTTCTATTTCTGGTCAAACTATTGATTCCTCTATCAGGCCCACCAAGCCTCCTCCTATCTCGGCGGCTCTCATTAATGCTCGATCCCTAAAGCAACACCATTTAGATGTTTTTGAGCTCCTCCTTGATAAACCAGTGGACCTATTGTTCATTACTGAGACGTGGCTGGATGACACATCTGACCCGATTGTCACGCTGGCCACTCCGGAGGGCTATAAGATCTCTAGAGCAGACCGCATTGTGGGTAGGGGGGGTGGAGTGGCCATTATGTACAGGGACAAGTGGGATCTCCACAGGGAAAATACCAACTCATGGGGTGATTGCGAAGCCTTGGACTTCAGTATCCGGTTTTCTGCCCACTCTATGTTGGGAGGTTCTCTGATATATAGACCCCCCGGCTCTGCCAGGGCCTTTCTTCAATCATGGGGCGATGCTGTGACCTCCCGGGCGCTTTGCTTCTCCCAGTATATGGTGCTGGGAGATCTGAACATCCATATCAACCAGTCTGACTCCAGGGACTCACTTGCTCTTGGTGACATTCTTCAGCTTGCCCAAATTTCCCAATGGGTCAATCTCCCTACGCACCAAGGGGGTCATATTCTCGACCCAATCTGCTCCAACTTTTCTATCACGGTTGAAGATCCCCTCCCAGTTTCATGGTCGGACCACTGTCTTACCTACTTTTCCTGGGAGGCGGACTTGGCCAGCCCTTCTGGCCACTGTTATCGCAAACCAGCTTTCAAAAAAATGTAACCCTCTAAACTCTCCTCGGCCTTAGTGGCTTCTAGACCCATTCTCCCTCCGAAACTGGATGGGAGTCTGGCAGGGTTCTCTGATTGGGTATCCAACTCCATGAATATGTTAGCAACGCCCACTTCTTCTAGGTTTTCGAGGGAATCCCCGTCTAAGCCCTGGTTTACCCCAGACTTGTTGACTCTTAAGCAGGAGTGCAAAAAACTTGAGTGTGTTTGGAGCCTTAGTGAGTATTGCCCCCTGGCTAAGGGCAATCTCAGGCGTAGACAAAAAACTTACTACGCTGTGATCATACAGGCTAAAAAGCTCTATTATGCAGTCCGCATTGAGCAGGCGCAAAACAACTCCAAGGAGATCTTTGCTATAGTTCAGAGTTTTACCTTTCCCACGGCGCAGTCGAGTTCACTTCCCGCCACAGAGGACTGGTGTGACACTCTGTCCAATTTTTTTATGGATAAAATCCTCACGATTCAGGCGGCTTTTTCATCCTGCCCTGGGTCTCTTTCTGACCCCTTGCAGTGTGTCTCTACGCCTGCTTCTCCTAGCCATTCCCTACACGCTTTTTCTCCAGTGGACCTGCCTAGCTCCCTCAAAATCTTGAAAGGTCTGAAATTGGGCTCGCCCGCCGACCCTTGTGCAGCCAGACTGCTAGCTGCAGTCGCGGAGATCATTAACCCCGAAGTGAATATCATCATAAACTCTTCCCTTCGTGAGGCTCGGGTGCCAGAGGCCTGGAAGCAGGCAAAAATCCTTCCTCTTCTAAAAAAGCCCACTCTTGACCCCCAGATCCCAGGAAATTACCGTCCCATCTCCCTCCTGCCCAGCCTAGCCAAAGTTTGTGAAAAGGTGGTGACCAGACAACTAACGGAGTTCGTTGAAGGGTCGGTCATTTTGCATCCAGCCCAGTCGGGGTTTCGATCATCCTACAGCACTGAGTCAGCATTGGTGGAGGTTTCCGAGGCCATTCGTGAGTGTTTGGATGCCGGTGGGAGAGCAGCTTTAGTAATGCTCGACCTATTGGCCGCGTTTGACACGGTCCCACACTCACTGCTGCTTGCCCGGCTCACTGAGGTGGGCGTCTCGGGCTCTGCATGGGGTTGGCTCAGGTCTTTCCTGGAAGGGCGGGTGCAACAGGTCTGGCTGCCGCAGGCCGTGTCTGCCCCGCAACCGGTCAATACAGGGGTCCCGCAGGGGTCTTCCCTTAGCCCCCTTCTTTTTAACATCTATGTCACTCCTCTGGTCTACTTGGCCGAGGACTTGGGGGCTAAGGTGATTGCGTACGCGGATGACACCCAGCTCCTCTTTACCTGGGATAAGGATGCGGATTCTGTATCACCTGTCCAGCACTGCTTGTCTTCGGTTTTCAAGTGGCTTGCCGCCGCGCAACTTAAATGTAATGAAGACAAGTCGGAGATCCTCCTTTACGGCAATTTTCCTCCCGGTTTCAGGGATATGATCTGGCCTCCTGGAGTTCCCCTGCCGACTTCTAACGGGAAGTCCGCCAAGAATCTGGGAGTGTGGTTCGAGGACAATTTATCCTTTTCCACACAGGTAAAGAAGCTCTCAGGCAGCTGCTTTGGCATTCTCAAAACTTTAAGGGGATTCCTCCCCCTTCTTCCCAGACCTGCTAAAGAGACGGTCATCCGCGCTTTGATTCTTTCCCGCTTGGATTACACCAACGCTTTGTACGTGCGCATCCCGGGCTACGCTCTGAATAAACTTCAGGTCATCCAGAATGCGGCCGCCAGGCTTCTACTTGGAATTTCCAGCAGGAGCAGTGTGCGCGAACATCTACGCTCACTGCACTGGCTTCCCGTAGCCGAGCGGGTTACCTTTAAATCCCTTGTGATTGCCCATTGTGCCCTCCACGGTCATGGCCCCGCATATTTACAGAAGCGATTTTCCTTCTATGACCCGCTGAGACAATAACGTTCATCAGCACTTTTGTTAGCTAAAGTGCCCCGCTTCATTCGTCACAGGCTGGGCGGCTGTTCCCTTGCTGTGAAAGCCGCCCAGGCATGGAATGCCCTCCCTTTTGCACTTCGCGACACCCAGGACCTTCTGGCCTTTAAGAAACATCTTAAAACCTACCTCTTCGCCTAGTGTTAGTCTGATGACTCCTCTTGGTTCCGCGCCGGGACACTCCTTGGAGTAGCTGTGCGCGTTATAAAACTATATAACATAACATAACATAGCTATTTAGTAAGATACCAATTTAACTTTCGCCTTTGTATACATTTGTCGAAATACCTACATCATTTTCCTTCTTCACAGCAACACCGAAGGTCGCAATGACATCAGTAGTCACAAATACAAAATGTAAAACAGATATTTAAACATATTTTATACAAAGTTTACAAAGTTTGAGTCTAGCTTATTAGTAACATAATTGTTTATCTTTATTTTAACTACATATTTAACAAAAACAACAATTTCAAAAAATAACTTTCAACTTCTGAACTCTCGAATAGAACATAACTACAAAACACCCATAAAACTACCCATTCTTACCCAAACTCAACAGGAATCAAAAACTTCTCCAAAACAGAGACGAATAAAAAATATTCATGTGGGATGACGTCCATGGTGTATCATCTTAAAACCTAACATAGAAAACATATCTAACTGGCTATCAAGTAGAGGGAATCTGGAGGACCACTTACATCAGTGGCACCAGGAACAACAATTCCCGGCAAGAAAGTCCCTTCAGAGGTGCAGACTACTGCAACAGATATGGCTCCAGAGTTTTCAAGAATGGTAACGTATTGCATTGACTGTACTGTTGTTATAACTGCTGGTGAGCACTGTGTTACAGCTATTCGCAATGCTGAAAAAAAAATCATACATGCAAATTTTTTTCTCCTTTTATATTTTTTGCATATTTTTCAGTGCACATTTTTTGAATTCTTCTTGTCCCAGTAGCCATATTTGTTACCATAACATTTTTTTTTTTACAGCTTTAAAAAATCAACTAACATTTTTTTTTTAAAAGAAACAGAAAATCATGTCATCGGGAAAACTAAACAATAAGAAGAACATGCCCATTTATCTATCTTGAACATTCTTTAAGAGGAGTTCATAGCGAGCAAATTTGCACAATGCACAATACGCCATAAGACATTGTCAAGGAGTGCAAATAAAAAATATTCTTGCAGGACTACGTCCATGCTTTACCATCTAAAAACATATCAAAGCAATAATGTAAAAGCTCCAAGAAAGCAACACAAGGCTAAAGGACGCTCAACTTCAATAGCAGCCACAACAACACCGGGGCAGAGAATCCATTCAGAGGTCCAATCTCAACTTCAAGATTTGGCTCCAAAGTTTTCCCGGATGGCATCCTACTGCATGGATTGTGGAGTTGTGAGTTACAAAATGTGTTGTTCATTTTATTATCTTCTAATTTATTGTAACACTACTTACATATAACTTGCCATAGAGACAAGTTAAAGCGTTCTTCTACAAATAAATACGCAGTTAACTTTTGCCAGTTATCATTATTTACTATTTCACTTTTTAATTATGTCAACAGTCTGTGTTTAAATCTTATAGTAAGTGCATTGATAACATATACAAACATACTCTGGTTTTTTAGACCACACTGTGTTAACTTTGTAATCTCTTCTTTAAAACTATCAACTGTAATATATGTGTCCTGTTCTGCAACTCCTCCTCTTAACAACTCTTCATTTTCCCTAGAATCCTGCTCAGGACCAAAGAAACAAAACTGCACATCACCACAAACCTTTTCTATATCTGCCACAGTGCCATGCAAAAGTGCTCTATTCATTTCTCCCAAACATAAAGCAGGAGGTTTCACATAGTACAGCCTCCTTACTAAAGTTTGCATTGTTGAGTGGTGCACAGCTAACATCTTGAAATGATGAAAGGTGCTTTGGCACACTTTGTTTGATAAACAAGCTAGTGAGTGTCCCTGCAAATTTGTATGCCGTCTAATCTTGCAAGGATCCAATCCTTGTAAAGTATTTATTTTCTGTTTTAAACTTCGCCTTGGAAAGATATGTAGAAATGTCCTTAATATATCAATGGATTGCTGTCGAGTACTACAAACACTACTGCAATTCCAATTCTATACAGGCACCTGACTCTACCTTCCTTGGACCTGTTCTCCAATAACTTGTTCTACATTTGTAGGTACCATCACCTCTTTCGCTATAGGAGTTCCATGCTTCATTTCATAACATCGTCCTCTGTAATCAATATCATGAACTAATCTATTATCCTGAACATAGTTTTCTTCATCAAAGAAAGACTCTGTACAAGATGTATGTATGCATTCTCCACTAAAAACTGTACGAAAGTTACTTCTATTCACTAATCTTTTTTTCTGGTTTTGTCTCCTCATGCACAATACCATTTTGTCAAGAGTCTTTATTCTATTTATAATCAAACTGAAAAGCTTCACCTCAAAGCAAAGGCATTATCAACTACTCTCTCAATTTTTCTTTCTGTTTCAGTGCCTCTCTTCTTTTTCTATACTTTTTCATAGTTCTCAGTAGATTTATAAACTATTTTATAACGAAACATCCTGGCTCTGATTTCCTTAAACTGCTTCTGTCTCCTGTTTAAGGTGTGTCCATCTTTGTTACATTCTTTCCTGTTCTTGTTATATGTATTTTGTCCACTGTTATTCTTTCTCATATTCTGAAATTTATTTTCATTATTTTGTAATCTTTGGAAATGTCCACATGTATTTTTAAGAAATGACTTTGTCCTCTTACCAATACCTCTATTTTCACTCACCACTTTTTCTTCATTTTGCCCCTTATGTGTCTCAGTTCTGTATAGATACCGTAGTTGCTTCTGTTCCTTTTTCCTCCGAGCTTTTGTAGGCATTCTGTCTGTAATTATGCAGATATTGTTCTGTAAAAAAAAAAAAAAAGTATATTTGAATTTTTATTCTAGCCAACGTACCATATACTTTACTACTGGCTTACACACAATATAAAAACTGTTTTTCTGTAATGCTGCAGTTCTAAATCTATAGGTAAAGCTAGCTGTATAACTTCAAGCACTTACTTCAATCTACCAAACCAAAACACAAAACTAAATGTATTAGTTACCTTTTAGTATTATAGCAACCTCTCCTACAACACAGCTGCACCATATCTCAGTTATCACTTATACACTGTAAAATACCACTTTATGCCTTTTGTAGCTAATTTTAAAATAAACATCAATCAAATTGTAAAAGTA
Source organism: Calotriton arnoldi (assembly GCA_963921515.1). NCBI lineage: Eukaryota > Metazoa > Chordata > Amphibia > Caudata > Salamandridae > Calotriton > Calotriton arnoldi. The sequence continues at coordinate 1,936,867 of CAWUFW010002729.1, forward strand.
CATATAGTGTCTCAATACTCTAAATCCGAAAACACAACATAAGAGCTATTTCTGTGCCTCTCTACCATTGTGTCACTGGTAGATTTAGTGTTTCATTACTTTTCTACTTAGATGTGTCAGATTTATATTCTGAGAAATACTGCATATGAAAATCTGCACATTAATCTGTATCACAGCATATAGCTCTCTAATTCTTCTGAGTACATGCAAACAGTGTATGACGAGTACATATTCCTCACTAAAACTTGTAAATACATGTGTTTGTGGTGGAATACAACAATACTCCCTGGATGATTGGATGAGTGCATAGATATTGTAGACGTAATTCCCTCAGAATATAGGTAGTGCCTGCATGATTCCCTGAGTATGTACGAACTACATCGGTGGTCCCATATCTTCATAGTTAGTGCCTATGAATTCACATAACTATATTGTACTATCTGGCTGATTGGATGAACGCATGGGTGTTGCCTGTGTAGTTCAATGAGTACATAATTAATGCCTGCATGATCGGAAGAGTGCATGTGTGGTGCCTGGGTGATTGAATAAGTCTAGCTATCACTCTTGTTATATAATTGTATACATGGTTCTCTAAGAGTATACATTGCTCTGTTACTCAGCGTCCACATGCATCAATAGGTTTCTAAAACTGAAAACAACAATTCTCAACTTTTGAAAGCACAAAACCTATTCCTATTGGCATACCTACATCATTTTGCAAATATTTATTCGGTCTTTAAAACTTATATTCAGAATTTCTCAAAGAAAAGTTACATGCAATGTGAAGTTAACACACAAACTCTCAAAAGACACTCTTCACTATTACCACGCCCCAATTTTAAACAGAGCATCTTGAAAGAAATGCACCACCCTCACTATATACATTACATTTTCAACAGCCTTGAAGAACATAGATCACCATGTAAACATATGTGATTTCATAAAAGATATACACCTTCAGGCCATCTTTCCAAAAATATATAGTTCTCTGCATCTTTGAGTAAACTCAACAGTCTACTCGTACATATACATATCTGCAACCAGAAAAATATATCTCACCATCTAAACATATGCAACCAATCATATAAGATAAAAACCACATTGACAAACACTTCCTAATACATACCCAACAAGTATTACTACTTTATAATTTATATACAGGCACAGCACATTTTCTTATGTTTTAGTCATGACTACAGTACTCCTGTTAAATAATGTGACTAAAACTACCACAACTCCCAGAATGAAAATAATATAGATGTATCTATTCTGCACATAATGCTTAGACATTTAAAACATTGTCATTGTTAAAGGCATTGCTCATGGAAATTTTCAACAGCACTAACATCTTAAACACATACCCTCTGCCAGATAAAGTTTATCTGATATGTATTTTATTCACATCACAGTGAAACTCTTTTTAATCAAACTCCCATATACATCTTAATTTCTAATGTAAAGTTATATACATACCAGTGAATTGAGTTTTTAAATTATATTGTTGTTTTAGCTCTTTCTGGATAGTTTTTACACTGTTAAGTTTTGTAAAAACTAAGCACAAGAATGGTACACCACTCTCATAGAAAGCAACTCTAAAATGGCAACCTCTTCAACTTTCCACTCTATCATCATGAGAAAGGCAGCAAATGAAATCATGTCTTTTATTTTAGACTACTGCATCTCCACTTGTAAATGGTTAGCATCTGTTAACCCTTTCACTCTCTTTCAAAACGAGGTTCATGTCGGGGCATTTTGGTGATGTTTTCGCAATCATCGCGGAGAAATCACACAAAAAACGGGAGTTAAAACCTATAGCTATCTTCATTTAAAAAAAATTTAAATATTGAACAACAGTTTATTACACAGTCCTGAGTTGGAAATTAAAGCTTGCCATTACTTAAATTGTGTTACCACTCCTCAACCTTTTAAAAAATGTTCTGTTTCTTTAAACACCCTTCGCCCCCAATACACTCTTAGCTCAGTGTACCTAGCAACCCAGTGGAACCAGTAGGTCACAAGTTCACAGCACATTCTAGAAGGAACATGCTACTTCCAAATAAGATACAGCAGGTGTGCTTTACTCCATAGATTCAAAAGCATATCCATGTCTGTATTACATTTCCTTTTTAAACAACAGCCAATAATAAGAATTCTTCCTAAAGCTTCCAACACACCACCTAATTTTATTCACTTTCATGCTGACAGCACTAATTGAAATATATCTTTATAAAAAAACTCCATTTTGACTGCTTTATCTCCGGAAAACTACCCCATTGAGCTCCAGCCTTCTGCTGACTACAAATGCTCCTTCACTTCAAAATGCTTAGAGTATGGATTGTGGGCCACAGCTATATCTATTGGGCTAAAGAGGCTGCAAAAAAATGAGATATTGACGGGACTTGGGTTTACCAAATGTGCATATTACTTGGTTTGCCCAGAGAGGGTAAAAGTTTAATCAGTTACTGGCTTTGGTTAAATCCATTGTGGATTCCCAAGCTCCTCAACTCATGATTGTGCACTGTCGTGGCAATGATCTAGGCACATAGACTGAGCAAGGGCTGGAAATCCTAATGAAAGAAACCTTTGCAAAACTGAGGTCGCCTTTCCCTCACACTTTCTTGGTGTACTCTAATATATGCCAAAGACAGAAATGGAAGTGGTCAAATCAATTCTGTCCACAGATTGACAAAGCCAGGAAACATGTTGATAAAACTGTTTCTGCATTCCTCAGAGACTATCGCATGGGCTGTACTCTATGACAACAATCTGCGTTTTGACATGTATGGGATTTATAGAAATGATGGAGTGCACTTTACAGATGAAGGCAGCAGGCTGTTTCTAAGTAACCTGAAACTCTGCATCCGGTCTTATGTGTAGCAGCCATATACACACAACCAAAACAACGGCTCTTGTCAGAGCCACCCTAGTACCGGAAATATTGTGAAGTTTTTTTTTTTACAAACTTCGCAACAATGTTGCGATCCCTATGGACACGTCCCGAAAACGGAAACAAAAGCAGACATTTAATGACCACCAACACATCCAAAAATAATATGTAAATAAATCCTTTCTGAACATTGCACTACACATATTACTATATACATACTTCTTTCAAAGCATGTTTAAACATGTTTTTTGTACTAAGTTTCTTTAAAAACCATGTTTTTCTGACCTATTTTTTGTTTTTGCGGTTATTCAGGACGCCACGATGACGTCGTTAACCACGACGATCGCGCCTTTTCCATAAAGTCTAAAACACATATATCTACACATATTACAGTATTTTACACACTAGGGGTTTCTTACAGTATTCTCTAAAATCATGTTTTTCTAGTTTATTTCTAGAACAACCATCTCTAAAACCTATTTTCCTTTTTCGCAGTGAGGCCGGAAATTGCGATGACATTGGTCGTCACAATCCCAGCGGTTACGTCGCGAATGCGGAAAGCAAAAGCAGGAATTCAATAGCCACCACTAAACTCAAAAATTATAACTGTATAATTAATCAAACACTCACAGTAGATAACTCGCTATATAAATAACTCTATAAAAACATTTATCACAATCTTAATATCTCTATAACAATGTGTATTAATGATTCACTGATATATATTTTTTTATTCCCACCAATATTTGCGATGTCGCTGTGAAATTTGAGATGCCCCTGCGATGTTACATGGGGGGGCCTTGTTGACGCTTGCGGTGTCATCGTGAATATTGACATGGGGTCAGAGTACCTCTACTCGGACCCCTTATGTTAGCTTTTTCAGAAATATTCAGGCCCGGGAACCATTCCCAATCAATAAAATGGCAGCGGCATATTTCTGTTCAGGTTCTGTCCAGCCAATCAGAGCATTCCCCTTGGCGAGTGCATTCGTGATTACTTGCGAAACCGTTTCAAAATATCTGCGACCAGAGATATCACTATAATTTTTGCCTTAAATTTCGCATAAACTACAGAATGGATTTACACCAAATAGGCAATAGGCACGTCCTTGAACCAACATCTACCTCCCTGCCAAATTTAGTGTAAGTCCGTTCAGCGGTTCGGGCTGTAGCTGTGGCTAAAGGTTCCTACGGGAATCAACATTATAAATGCACCCTTAATTCGTGCCCCAAATTCTCGGTCCCCACTGCACAGATCACCCCCAAACTTTCCATGACAACCAGAACATATCTTGACACTTGTTTTGGAAAATTTCATGAAGATTGGTGAAACTACGCCAAAGTTATATGTCAGAAAATGCTTTTCCTATGGAGACTAGGTCCTAACTATAACTCCCTCCTGGGGGATATATGTATGACAAAATAGGTTTGCATTCTTCTATTAAAGGTGAGATATTTTTAGCTTTGCTTATGCTTGTTTGTGAAACAATCTTTATGTTATATTTTTGTCTACAATTCAAAAGCCTGATGGCTCTTTTTGCTGGTATCTTACCAATGGAGAGAGGGAAGTATTTCTCATAGGGGAGAGGTTGACTGTACATCACCCATGAGCTTAATTACAAAATGACAGCAAAGTACAGGTCACCTAGACTTTACCTGCACCATCAGGAACATCAGTTCTCAGTGATGAAGGTGAGAACAGTTGACCTTCACATCCCAGGTCTCGACCACCAATGAATTCCAATACTTGTCTTTTCAGCCTGCATGTAGCAGTCATGATGCACCAGCATACAAGATCTTTTGGTCTCTCTGTCCTTTTCTGTATGAAAGTATAGAACTATTCCTAATGAAAGTGTCTTCGGAAGAAGAACCTTGAAACATGTTGACCACAGAGATGAGCAGGGTCTAAAGACCCGCCCATCTTTGCCATCTTGTGGGTGGAAGGGACCTAACAAATTTGATATTATGTGTTTTGGTTGCAAAAAATCCGACTTTTCATGGAAGATCATCTCCACAACTCTAAACCCTGTAATCAGTTATCCTTATTTAGGCATAATTTTTGATAAAACGTTCAATCAAATTCACCATTAGCCAACTTTATGTATAGTAGTAAAATTGCTTCTGTGATTAAGAGATTCTCAAACAAATATGGGGGCAGAGCCAGTGGATATAATCACACATAAACCTGTTACAAATTTACTTTATGGGTCCATAGTTCTTTCTGTTCTCAAGATTTACACCCTTCATGTTGTCTATTTGCAATGTGTCTACACGATATTAATGTTAAGGTCCTCACTGTAGACTGCAGTTCGAATTTGGTTTAACTTTGTTACTGTCCTTACATGATCATCAGTTACTTAATTACTTTTGTAACTATGTAGGAGCTGATGAAAACACTTTAAAATCGTTAATATAAGGAAATTTTTTTATCAAACCATGATTCCACTTTTGTCCGTGAGAAACAGTGTTAATTCAATTATTAGAGAATATCAATTACCAACTTTTTAGCCTATTGCCAATATGTCACTGCCTGCACGCAAGTGGCTTTTAAAATCTAGAAAAGTACAAACTAATGAAAATTATCTAGAATCTTCTTTATTTGTTGTCTAACTATATCCAACATTCTGATCTTCAGAATAGGCAGTTTTAACTTAATTCTATCTGTACTTTAAGGTAAATTATGAATTTTTATAATGTAGGGTATTTTATATTTAATTTTGCCAGTTTAAAGGTTCCTGGCGGGAACCAACTTCAAAATTTAAATCCTGGCGTTTATGTAACTTTTCTATTGACACAATTGAACATGTAATCTATATATGCGCTGTATTACTGGATCTGAGAAGAAACTTATTACGCTTCATATTTATTGAACATTGATGTAGAACAATCCTTGAAGCTACATCTTTGTTTTTTAACACTAAAATCAATAGCTATATTAGATGTTTTATGACTTTTCTTAGACAAGTAATTGTTAGATTATCAGAGGTTGATTTAGGACTGGCTTAATGTTTCAGTCATATACACAGTATTTTTAAATTTGGTATTAATCATATTGACCACTGATGCATTTTATTGTGAATCCATACAATAAGTATTACGTCCTAACAGAGATTACTCCTTAAACACAATTTTAATGTCCTAGGTTTTCATTCACATTCAACTTTTTACAAGGCATCACTGGTCCCACTACAAAGAATACCAGTCAGAGAGTCCATCAATCCATAGGGTAACCCTGGGATGCTTCCCAGTGACAGATGTAGATCCCAATGATGCTGCAAGCTAAACTAGATAGGTATCGGTACATTACCCAGTACTGTGCTAGATTTTTTTACCCTTTTTTGCGGTCAAAATAAAGCGTCTTAAAAAAACAAACAGGCAGACAGAGTGCACAACAATATTTATAAATTAGAGATGGGTGGTTTGTGGTAAAGGGGATGAGAAGATATGAGAAAAATTGCATTTGCACTAAAATATTCTCCAATAAAACAAAATGTTGCGAGGCCTTTATTTTTGTAGGCTGGAGAAAATGAAAATTCCACAAAACTACAAAGTCTACTGAACAATAACCTTAACCCAAAATCAATTACAATATTTTCAACACTTCCTTCCAGTACCCATGATTCCAAACACTTAACAAGAGCACGACTTGGTTCAGCATCAGTCTTTTCAGAGTCTGGAGTATGTGGTAACAACTACTTCATGGATTTAGGAGGATTCTTTCCAGTCCTCCTATATTATTGGTTAAATAACACAAGAAACCACCGGACAATCCGCTGTAACACTGCCTATGTGCTCGCCCCCAGGACACAGTCTAGCAATAAAAAAGTTGAAACCTGGACCACTGAACCATGGCATCAAAGTCCACTATTGGTAGTCATGGCACCAGCATCAGCAACGTCAGTGACTGCAGGTCCTACTGAGGAGAAACCCAAAATCACTGCCACAGCAGACTCCCTTTAGATACTCCTTTAAAACTGGGCCCAGATATTCAATTGCCTCTAGAAAATGGCACCAATGTAATGAGGACCAACGAAAAAGTTCAAGGGCAAAGGTCATCAAAGCAGAGCCTGTGACCCTGCCTCCTCTCTGTTGATGAACAGCATTGCTACTCACCACACTAGCAGCAGCAACAGTACTCCCACCACCACATCCTTATCCATATCATATCCTCACATAAAAATGGATCCAAAAATAAAAAAGGGCATTCACACTCCCCTTTATTATATAAACTTTACCCATCTCTTTCCCCCATGAAACTAGGCCCACCAATAGATAAAGCCACAGAGGACAACTGTTATTAGGTCAAGCCTAGAGTCAGCGCGCAAGCGCTGCTCTAGGGAAGATCTGTGGTAGTTCAGTAGGTGAGGGAAGCCCCGTTCACTCCCCTGCCCATATTTTTCATTGGCTTGTGTCTTTGTCCTTCGTCGATTAGTTTATAGGCTTGTTAGTCCCTCCTTATTACGTCCATGTCGTTATTTGTATCCTCCCATGGCTACTGGCCCCTTTACTTCGAGTGTTACACAGTAGGTGTTATTTAAACTGTGAACACTATTTTCTTTAATGAGGTTCTCCTACTGCTTTCTCTAATCCCCCCTCCCTCCCGTTGTCCGTGCCTTCTCACTGCCTCCCCTGCCCGCACTCCCACTGTCAGTACCTTCTCACCCACTTCTTCCCCCTCCCCCCGCCCGCACTCCCATTGTCAGTGCCTTCTCGCCCCCCTTCTCCCCCGCCCGCACTCCCGTTGTCCATGCCTTCTCCCTCACTCCCCCCGCCCGCACTCCCGTTGTCCGTGCCTTTCCCCCTCCCTCCCGTTGTCCGTGATGCAATGCAATAGGTCTCATGTAAATGCGAGTCCTATTGCATTGCAAATGCTTGTTATAAGTAGAGCTTTCTCAGTGAAATGCTGTAAATCACACAGTTTGTATTCCAGTAGCATTATCTGCGTGATTGTTTTATTTATTCATCATCTTTCACAATGTTATCACAGCAGATCTTTATTGAAACTGTATCCTCTTCTCTCTCGGGATTCTTGAGCTGCTTGTCCTTCATCACTTTCAACAGCATCTTGTTGCGTCCAGTTCTATTCCCAGTCCTTCTTTTATGGCGGTGTCTCGGCAACCGCACTCAGTGATAACCCGTGGCCGGGGCCTGGTTACTTTTCCCTGCATTCATCACCGCAAAAGTTGTTGCACAGCTGGGTGACAGCTTGAGATGCGCTAAGGTGCCCAGGGATGTGTTTTACTATGAACAGCCAACAGGAAGAAGCAGACAGGACCATATATGTTGGCAACTTAGACTGCAAAGTAAAGGAGGAAACGCTGTTTGAGCTCTTCCTGCAGGTTCAGTAGTATTTTGAAAGATTATTAAAGAGGGGTCGCGGGCATAGAAATCTTAAAGTATTTTCATGCTGTGCACGAGTAGCTTTACCTTATCTTTCCCTACGTTTGTGTTGTCTTTTACCCGTAGATCTCTTTTAGTACTACAATTACCAAGATGCAATAGAAAACAAGCATTTGCAATGCAATAGGTCTCGCATTTACGCGAGTTTAAGCTATTGGCATTGAAAATGACGATGCCTTTTTATTTATATTTTAAAAACCAAAACATAAATAAAAGGCATTGTCATTTACGCCAGTAGCTCAAACTCGCGTAAATGCGAGACCTAGTGCATTGCAAATGCTTGTTGGCTTAGATGCCACCTGTTGTTCTGGTTAGTACGATCACCACACCAATTAGTGCATTTGCTGGCTATGAGCAACTGGCAGTAGTACTGCTGGACACCATCATGGCTGCACCAGTATGGAGAAATCTGTGGAAGAAAACACCATCAGTGCTCCTTTTTTTAAATGAATGAGAGAGCAGTGCCAGCAACCAACAAAACGCCCAGATTCAATTCTCAGCCTCTAAGTTCTCATCTGAGAGAAGGTTTTGCCTAACTTCGGCAAAAAAGGGTAGTGGCTCATCAGGTCTTGTCATGGAAAAGAGGAAGAACTCTAAAGACAGGAAGAAGCTATTTTACCATGATTGATTGATGGTGGTGTGCATGCAAGTCTGTCTCCGTGTTTTCTGGTCATCTGGCATTCTGGGCAAGGTGCACTACCACTGAAGACCACTTCTCGCTCCACCTGTAGATATTGTGTTCAGCCCCACTATCTAGCCTGGCACATCCTGAAACCGCAAGCCACAGAAGCTACCAGTAAAAGTGAAATTAGTCAGTACCACGCATGGAGACAAGAAAGTGATAACCTAACAAGTCTCTACTCGCTCATTTCACGTATCGAATGGGCTCACAACAATGCAAATAGAGTAAATTTACTCAGCCACTTCCGCCTGCATAGTGGACACCCAGGCCCTGAGAATCAAAGCTTTTCTCTAATAAAGGTATACATATGAATGTACATTTTACTTGCTTCTTCATGTTAATAAAATCAACGTGCTGCTAGCTAGAACAGCAATACTTGTTTTGCCTTCTGTGAAGCAGCCAAGATTACAAAACAGGTATTTTCTAAACATAGAATAGGCTATAGAATTCTAAATAGACTTTCACAACCCCTCACCATTTATTCTAATCTAACATATGCTACAAATTAAATGAAATATCAGAATATGACCAATAAATTATATTGGACATGTACAGTTTCTGCAAAGTTTATTTACCACTTAATTGACAAGGTTCAGGTAGTCATTTTGCATCCGGACATGCTGAGGTCAGCATTAAAAGCCAAGGAAATAAAGTTGAGTGTTTCCTTTGTATTCGAAGGAAATCATCCCCCAGTTGTTTCCAATGTGTACATTCAGCTGCCATCGAAAGATTTAAGCTTCAGAACAACTTCATAAAACACAGGGTGAAATAATTTCAAGGAGAGGTTTCACATATCAGCAAGTCTAGAAAGGTAAACTAGTAAATTTGCTCGGAAGTTCTACAATTTCATAATTCTTCACAGCAAAGCTTTCAACTGACAATTTAGTCCATAAAATATATTTTATTTAAATTTCGGATTGTCTGAGGCCTCCTGGAATTATTTCTAATTACCCAGTTGTTGTCAGTATGTGGCCATTTTATGACAGCAGACTCTACTGCGTGGGTCAGGTTCAACTGTATATCTTTTCAACACAGAATTAATGTACTATTGATAGAACCATTACCAGAACCAAATTAAAGCCTGGGCTGATGGATTAGTCCGCAGGGTGCTGTCAGACATGAAAGGAGTAATTAGTATTCATTACTTCATACTCCACAACATTCCAATTATTAATGAACTTCAACTGCTGGACTGCACCATGTGTACCACTCGTATCTCAGCAGTCGTTCCTTACCTCGCGGGGACACATCTTAAATATCTACCTCAGGGGTGCGTCACAGCCGTTTGAAACTGGAAAGTTCGGTACAAATATTTAGTACGTCACGGCCGACCAATTGCTCTTCGTCGTGTAGGTATGGTACGAGGCTCGCAATCGTCGTTTAAAAATGTGAATCTGAACCATGAGAGTAACGGGCTGCTGTGTTTACCTCGTCGCTAGGTAGTGCGTCTACAAATCGAGCGAGGACACCCCGAACATATGCCAGACATGTAGAGAGTACGGGGTCTATAGATGGTACACTTAGCGAGAGGTATAGCGGCTTGATATCCATGTGCCCTTTGTTTACACGCCTTTACCACGGCAGAGGTCACCTTTGAGTTATCTTTCATGCTAGGCAGTTTGGGATGCTCGTTTGAACCTTACGTACATAAACATGAAAAACTACCCCCACACAGACCCCATTTTAAGAAAATCTTTTTTGAAAAATTCCCAGAGCACGAAGCCCATCCATGAACCTCAATTCACCAAAATGCCTGGGGTAGCGAAGGTGACATCACACGCCTTTACTTTCACTCACAAACCCATGCTTACACATACACACATTTACATATACACACACTCGTTCTCACATAAACACACTCTCACCCGCAAGCGCACACAAAACATACATTTTTAAATGATGTTTTACTTACCTCAGCTGCCAGAGAGGGTCATCTTCCAGCACATTGTAAGTCATTCTTTATTACACTAATTGTGAATAATAAAATATTACTCACTACCAGTGTAATGAAGAATTAACTAAAAACAAGAAAACTGGAGCTGCCCTTGTGTGCCTGGCACTGATGTTGCCACCTCTGAGGACAGGTGCCGCAAACGCAGTGCCAGGGGTGGCAAGCGGCAAGCCAGGGGTCTCCTGGCGACACCAAAATGACCTCAATGACTAAGCCACAGAAGCATTACATTTTGTTGTCATGCTTTTATTAACTTAAAAAAAAACTTACAGCCAATGGGAAACAGGAGCGCTATAGAGAAGCTCTGGCAGCGGAGCGGTAGCTGAATGTAATCTGGAGGTCGAGGGTTCGAACCCCAGCAGGGCGCATCTATGCTTTAGCAGTCCAGGCCACTTGGGTTGTAGTAACAGCTTCTATTTATGGCGCTCTAAAATGGCAAAAACAATTAATATAGGGCTACATGAAAACAGATTGCAATTTTCATTCATTATTTTGCCAAGGAATAGTTCCCTGATGAATAATGCTCCTTTGGCGTTGTTACTTCTCAAAATGAATAATAAGTAGATCATCACTATCAGTCATTCTCGATGACAGGTGTGTGATCACTGTGATGTTAAGGGTTAAAGGTCGTTGGCACCAGTGACCTCAAGCGGTCTGTATAATCTACGTGACGTTATGCATTCTATGCCAGGAGAACTCCCTTGGGGTACCTCGCCTCACAGATACACTGAAGTATTTATTGAACACTTAGGAGGAAGCCTAGTCGGTGGCATTCTGACCACTTGCAGGTAGAAAGACAGGCAATTCTGAGGCAGAGCAGGGCCAGAGCTAAACCAGAACTGGAAGTGGAGCAAACCTCGAAAATCAAAGCACTAATTGCGCCAGGGCCTGCTTTGCATATTAAACATGCAGCAACGGAAGCATTTAAAACTGCAAACCATTTCAGCAGCCAAGCAGTAACCGACGACACAGAAAGTCTTTCTTCTCATACAATACCACACATTATTGTTTCCTAGGTGACAACATATTGACCACAATTCCATAAAAAACAGGATTCACATAAGTCAAAGCCACTGATTAGCATAAACAATATCAGAGGAAATGGCTCGGTTCATCCCTCGGTTCATCCCCCTCCCCCTTACATCAGGCAATGACAAAGCAATGGGCGTGTTTTTGGAATTGGAAACGAAGCAACTCGCAGCTCTTGATAAGAGACAGACTTGCTTCCCGCCAACCCATCTCTTGATATTGAACAATCAACTCACTTTTTTGAACGCCTATAAGTTAAATCTACATGATGCCCAAATTAATTCACGTCTTGATAATGCCCATAATCACCCATCTCTTCGTAATGACCAGATCAATTTAGCTCTTGACAGTGATTCACATAGGTCTTCAAAAAGGACAACTGATTTCAGGTTCAATTAGTGTCTAAACGAGGCAGGTCCAACACAAACAGCTCAAGATGAAGCAGATCCATGGCAGATTCTCAGGCATGGTTTCGGCCTTCTTGAACCTGCATTAAACACCCCGGTCTACACAAGCACAGCTGTTCATAGTGTACCCTCTCATTCAGATTTTAAAAATGAAAGCTTCACTGAGACCTTGGTAAAACCCTTCTCTAGATAATGACCAATTTCTCTCAAGATTTGATAATGATCAAACTAATACCAGTCGGGCCTTTTGCAGTGGCTGTTAGACTTTCTAGGGCAATTCATTTTACCAGAGACACAGCTGTCCCAAGCCTGGTTTGCTAGCTAGTCCTTTTAAAGTGGCTAAGATTTACAAGCACCACTGCCTTTCAGAATTTCCAACAGCCTCCTCAGCTTTTCTTGGTGAGGGAATGTGCCCAATGCTGAGAAGGGAAAGTACAGAATGTGTTACTGGTGGGAATGTGAAGGAAGCAGGCCCTCTCAGAGTCAGGACATCAGAAAGTGAATAAAGGCTCTACCCTGAACGGTATCATTTCTAAACATAACACCTTATGCATCTCCTCCATCCTACCCTCTGACTGGTCTGATCACCACCTTATTCTTTTCGATCATCCGTCCCAAGCACTGGGTGAGAAATACATACCATATACCCCAGGCAGGGTTAGAAGCTCTAGTCAGCTTCCAAATTCTACCTCCACCAGACCGCACCTACACTAATACCTCCCACTACAACACATATTAACGATTTGGACAGTACATTGAGGGCCACTGGGTAGATTTTCCGTGCGTAGGGAGGCGTGGTATCCCTGTCTTGCTTTATGCAGACGACGCGGTCCTTATTGCTAGGACAGCACTAGGCCTGCAATCCTTACTAAAGGCATTTTCTACCTTTATGACAGATAGGGATTTAGCAATAAATAATTCTAAATCTTACGTAATGCAAGTGGGGCAACGCCCTAAAAAAAGTTTTGATTTTAGTGTTGGCCCTGCTAAAATTCCCAGCACCAACGTTTTTTCCTATTTAGGGGTCCTTTTTCGATGATCAGTTAAAATGGGGCCCTTTTTCGATGATCAGTTAAAATGGGGCCCATTAATTTTAAGGAAAAGGGGGGACCTGGCCCGGGTGAATGCAGCAATTTTTAACTTTGCTTCAAAAATAGGGAAGAAACCAACGGGAGCGATGTTGAAAGTATATCAAGCCAAAGGCTTGGCCATTACTTCCTATGGAAGTGAAATATGGGGCTCCGTAGCTGCAGATTCTCTCCAGGTGGCGGAGAATGATTTTCTGAAACGCATGTTGTGCGTTCCGCGTGGAATATCTAACCTAGCGGCCCATGAGGAATTGGGAGTTCCTTATCTTAGTGATGTCCTGGCTTTGCGCCCACTTGTGTTCTGGTTGAAGTGCTGGCCGAACGAGGAGTTATCCCTTAACCACCTAATCTTAAGAGAGTGCCTGTCCCTTAACAATGCACTCCGTATTCCCTGGCTTAAGTACATTAAGAGTAGCCTTGAAGGGGTAGGGCGAGTTGATTTATTTTTTAAGCTCGAATCCATTGTTAAGAAGGATGTGGAATTAATTAGGATGGCCTTCTTATCTTCAAGGAAATTGGATAGGGAGAACCAGGAGATGTTGAAACCAAGTGTCCATACTTTTTTAATGCTTAAAACTACTCCCACAGCTGAACCGTACCTAATGGGTTTTTTATCAATACATGAGAGGTTTTTACTAACTAGGTTCCGGATTAATCTTTTTCACCTCCTGCTAGCTAGGCCTCTTGGATGTAGTAGAGGTCAAGTGCTAGCTCCCTGTGGCTGCGACGGACAGTCTCCACAGGATTTGCTGGATTTTATGTTTTTATGTAAATTTGATGAAACCCCTAGGAAGCATTTCTTGGTTCCTATTTTAAAAAGATTGAATTTTACCCAGGCTCGTCCGGCCCTTATGTATCTCCAACTGTTAAAAGAGGATTGTATTATCTTTATAGTGGGGTTTTTAAAATCTACCTTGAAGTTTAGGGCTTGCATGGATGTTTAGATACTGGATGATTTACGCAAGACTCATAGCTATGAAGGCATAGTTTGCCCCATATAGTCAATATAATAGGTTGTTATGACCTCCTGGCACATTGCACTTTATGGCTATCGATCAATTAATTTGGGTGGCGGGGAATCGAGATGTATTGATAAATTGTGTATGGGATTTTAGCTTTTATTTATGTCTGTATGTATTATGGTTTTAAGTACATGTAATCTTGTCACTTTTATGGTTAATCAATGCTTAACCGAATAAAGTTATTTGATTTGATTTGATACTGGTGGGAATGTGCAGGAAGCAGGCCCTCTCAGAGTCAGGACATCAGAAAGTGAATAAAGGCTCTACTCTCGACGGTATCATTTCTAAACATAACACCTTATGCATCCATCCTACCCTCTGACTGGTCTGATCACCACCTAATTATTTTCGATCATCCGTCCCAAGCACTGGGTGAGAAATACATGCCATATACCCCAGGCAGAGTTAGAAGCTCTAGTCAGCTTCCAAATTCTACCTCCACCAGACCTCACCTACACTAATACCTCCCACTACAACACACAAATGGAAGAACTCCTTAACAATTGCCCCTTGGAAACTCAAGAAAGTGAGAAGTTTCCTTTCCAGATCATGGTTTAACAAAGACCTTCACAAAGAGGGGTGACAACTGAGACAGGCTGAGAGAACCTGGAGACATCACCCCACGATAATCAACCTCTCGCTCCTCTGAGCCGAACGCCTTAAATAGAAAAAACAAATCTTCAGAGAAAAATCCTCCTTTTTCTGAGCTGAACTTGACCACTCCAGGGACAGACCTAAAGACCTCTTCAACATCATCAAACAGCAAACCTCCTCTTTCTCATCTCACTCAATCCCTGGCACGACTAAATCATGCGAAGAGCTCACTGAATTCTCCAAAAAATAACTTGCATCGACTTCTCACTAGACCCGTCCTCCTCCCCACCCTGTACCACAGACGCCTCCTCTAACAGAGAGGGCTCATGCAAAGCCACACCGCCAACTACTGATGGCCATACCACATTCAGTCCCTCAGCAATTCAGATCACCAACCTCAAACGCTTGCAACTGAAAAATGAAGCTGACTGGACGGAATTCGACATTATCCCTCAAAAAGAAGTCCTCACAATACTTGCTTGCATAAAGCCAACTTCCCACCTCTCCGACCCCCTTGACTCCACGCTTGTCAAGAATCTCAAGCACATAATTTCTTGGCCAGGTCACCCCCTCATCAAAAAGCCTGGAGCTGACCACAATTACCTTAACAACTACAGACCTATAACAACCTTCCTCTCCTTGCCAAAACTATTGAAAAATGTGTGCTTGCACAACTCAACAACCACATTGAAAATACAACCTGCACAATATCTTTCAATCTGGGTTCAAGAAAGGCTGCAGTATAGAGACTGTAATACTGAACATCAGTGACTACCTCCACAGATCTCTAGATGATGGCCAGGCCTGCCCCCTAGTCCTCCTGTGCCCCCTAGTCCTCTCAGCGGACTTTGATCCCATCTACCATGATATTCTCCTAAATACCCTCTCACAACGTACAGGCATCAATGGCACAGTCCTTCAGTGGTATGCTTCTTTCCTGAACCAATGCACTCATCTAATTAAACTAGACAACTCCACCTCAACAGCATTGCCAGCCTCACAAGGAGTTCCCCAAGGATCAATCCTATCTCCTGCCTTATTTAACCTCTATAAGGAACCCCTTATAATGATCCTGAAACAAGCAAAAACTGGCTACTATCTTTATGCAGATGGCACCCAAATCTACATAAAAAGTTTGTCCGCCAATGACACCCAGCACTTAAACAGTACTCTCCCCGTAGTACAAGCTTGGTTGACCAGCAAGCACCTTAAGCTCAACCCCAACAAATCCGAACTCCTCTTGATCCAACCAAAAGGAAAGTATTATCCAGCCCATATCTGGCTTGACAACCTCACTGTATTAACTTGTAAACCATCCATCTCCAACCCTGGCAAATCCCTAGGGATCACACTTGACAGAAACCTAATCATGAAAAAGCATCTTAATGCTTCTACTAAAAGTGCCCTCTACTTGTTCAAGAGCCTTACAAACCTTTCTTCCCCCTCATAGACCTAAAGACCAGGGTGTAATCCTCAGTCCTCTCCAAGCTGGACTACAGTAATTCAACAATCACTGGCTCCCCTAAATCACACCTCATCCCTATGAAAAGCTACACTCAATGCAGCAGCCAGGTTACTTTCTGGGGAGGGTCACTACGATCACATCACTCCCACACTCAAGAGACTCAACTGGCTACCCATCGTAACAAAATGTATATTCTAAACTACCTGCATAACCCACAAAGCCCTCTTTAATGAAAAAACAATCTACCTCACTAACAAACTATCAAAATTTGGGCAAAAGAGGCCTCTTCGAAGCTTTAACACTCCACTCCTGATTCCGCCCAAATTTAAGAAAGAAAAAGCACGCACCCCACTCCTTCTCCAGGAATTCCCCAAGAATCTGGAATTCGCTACGTTGGGATTTACGGGTTACTCATTTATTCCCAAAAAGCTTTGGGAGGTACCCTAGTACTTGGAAATGGGATGGGTATAGATACTGAAACAAACACAAAGTTTCTACTCTGAAAACATGAGGATTCGATCCTCTAATTGGATTGGTTAACTTAGTTATAGTAAGGCCATACACTGAGATATAATAAGACACATTTTACCAAGTTGCTAAATTTACAGACAAAAATATATAAAATCATACATAGAATGATCAATTTCTAATCAAACATATGAATTCAAAGGAATGTATTAATATTTTATTCAAAAGATCATGTTCTATACAATTGATATTAACAAAGTTAAAAACACATTTAAAATCACATATTCATCATATTTTTAAATAAAAGGTAAACAATATGTGCAATAAATACATGAAGAACAACTGTCGACGCGGCGTTTCGGTGCTAAGGTGGATCGTCACCTTCTTCAGGACAATAGTTCAATATTTAAAAATCTGAATAGAATGTAAAAAACTTTATTAGAAAAACATTTTTTTAAAACATTCCTTTGTTACATTATTCATGATTTATATTTAGCAACCTAGGAATAAGTCTGCATGGAAGAAAAGTGTAGGCCAAAAATCCAATAGGCTTAGACTCATTAATTGAAAACACAGAAAGATTACTCAAACATAATAGTTTAATACACCGGGTTCCTCGTCTGATTTTTACAGTCTCAGACGAGGAACCCGTCCAAAACTTCATTGGAGGCAAATTTAAGAGCTTCCATATAAATCAATAGGTATGTAACGGGTTTACTATTAATATGAATGAGACCCGGTGTATAAACTATTAAGTTTGAGTAATCTTTCTGTGTTTTAAATTAATGAGTCTAAGCCTATTGGATTTTTGGCCTACACTTTTCTTCCATGCAGACTTATTCCTAGGTTGCTAAATATAAATCATGAATAATGTAACAAAGGAATGTTTTAAAAAAATGTTTTTCTAATAAAGTTTTTTACATTCTATTCAGATTTTTAAATATTGAACTATTGTCCTGAAGAAGGTGACGATCCACCTTAGCACCGAAACGCCGCGTCGACAGTTGTTCTTCATGTATTTATTGCACATATTGTTTACCTTTTATTTAAAAATATGATGAATATATGATTTTAAATGTGTTTTTAACTTTGTTAATATCAATTGTATAGAACATGATCTTTTGAATAAAATATTGATAATACATTCCTTTGAATTCATATGTTTGATTAGAAATTGATTATTCTATGTATGATTTTATATATTTTTGTCTGTAAATTTAGCAACCTGGTAAAATGTGTCTTATTATATCTCAGTGTATGGCCTTACTATAACTAAGTTAACCAATCCAATTAGAGGATCGAATCCTCATGTTTTCAGAGTAGAAGGGAACTTTGTGTTTGTTTCAGTTACTCATTTATACCATCACTTCAAGAAAAAACGTAAACTACTTCTTCTCAACAAATACCGAAACCCTCCCCCCAGAACCTCCACAACATTGGACTCCGCCAGAACGTGTCCGAACCCACGCACTGAGCCGGACACACCCTCAACCCCCTTTTCACAACAGGAAACTCCATCACTTTCAGCCGCACCACCAAACTCCAGTGGACAGACCATCGATGCATCCACTTCACCTTCAGAACACCCACCCATCCACAGACACCAGCACCTGCTCCCATGAAGAAACTGGACCAAAATCACCGACGACCAGCTCACCTCCTCACTCGGCAACTCCATCCCAAACTCCGCGGAAGACAACGACCCCAACACCGCAGCCCGAACTCTGCACAGATGGATCTCCGACAGCGCCAACACCTTAGCCCCCTCAAGAAGAACAACAACACACACGCTAAGAAAGCCAGATGGTTTACCACCGAACTTCGAGAGTCCAGACGCACATGCCGCCGCCTCGAAAAGGCCTGGAGGAACTCCAAATCTACAGAAGCCCACAACAACTTCAGAGCCGCCACCAACGCCCAACACCAACTCATCAGAAACATGAGAAAAACAGCAATCAAAGACAGAATATCCACACACGTGCACAACAGCAAAGAACTCTTCAGCATAATCAAGGAGTTCGCCAAACCCACCAGTGAATCTACTGACATCCCTCCCTCACAAGACCTCTGCAACAAACTCAGCACCTTCTTCCACCACAAAATCAAGAACATTTAAGACAACTTCGACGAAGACAGCCAACACACTGAACCCTCACCAGCCACCCCCAACACCCTGAAGCCAACGATTGACAGCTGAACAGCCCTCACCACCGAAGACACACTGAAGACGATGAAGTCAATCCACTCCGGGGCCCCCACGGACCCCTGCCCCCACCACATCTTAAACAGAGCCACCAACACCATCGCACCCATGCTTCGCCACACCATCAACCGCTCCCTGGTGAACGCCTCCTTCCCCGACGACTGGAAACACGCCGAGATCAACCCCCTCCTGAAGAAGCCCTCAGCGGACCCCACCGACCTCAAAAACTACAGACCCATCTCCCTGCTCCCGTTCCCAGCGAAAGTCATCAAGAAAGCCATCAACAGCCAACTCGCCACCTTCATCGAAGAGCACAACATCCTTGACTCCTCCCAATCCGGCTTCAGAAAAAACCACAGTACAGAAACCGCCCTCCTCGCCACAACAGATGACATCCGCTCCCTCCTGGACAGAGGAGAAACAGTAGCCTTCATCCTCCTCGACCTCTCAGTGGCCTTCGACACATTCTCTCACCGCACCCTAATACGCAGACTTCACGACGCAGGGATCCGGTACAAGGCCCTCGACAGGATCCACTCTTTCCTCTCCAGCAGAACGCAGCGGGTCAGACTCCCTCCTTTCCTCTCGGACCCTACACCAACCACCTGCGGAGTCCCCCAGGGATCCTCCCTCAGCCCCAAGCTCTTCAACGTCTACATGGCTCCACTCGCCCCCATCGTCAGAACCCACGGACTCAACATTATTTCATACGCAGATAACACCCAACTCATCCTCTCCCTATCCAACGGACCCAACGCAGCCAAACACAACTTTCAAGAAGGCATGGAAGCGGTCGCCAAATGGATGAAAAGCAGCTGCCTACAACTCAACACTGACAAAACTGAAGTACTCATCGTGGGCCCACACCCCGATGCCTGGAACGACACCTGGTGGCCCCCGCCCTCGGAAGCCCGCCCACCCCCACGGACCACACACGCAACCTCGGAATCATCCTGGACTCCGAGCTCAAAATGGACCGCCAGATCAACTCCGTCGCATCCTCCTGCTTCCACACCCTCCGCCTCCTACGTAAGACCTTCAAATGGATCCCCCCTCGAGCACAGAAAGACCGTCACTCACGCCCTCGTCACCAGCAGACTTGACTACGGCAACGCACTCTACGCCGGAATGAACAAAAAACCTCACCGCAAGCTACAAAACATCCAGAACGCCGCCGCAAGACTGGTCCTCAATCTGCCAAGACACTGCCATATCTCCCAGCACCTGCGCACACTCCACTGGTTCCCCATTGAGGCTAGAATCACCTTCAAGATTCTCACCCACGCACACAAAGCCCTCCACAACACCGGACCAGCATACCTGAACAGCCGACTCGAATTCCACGCACCCCAAAGGACCCTACGATCAGCCCAGCTCTCCTACACAGTGGTCCCCCGCACCAGAAAGACCAGATCAGGAGGCCGCTCCTTCTCCTTCCTCGTGGCCAGAGCCTGGAACGGCCTACCGCTCCACCTCAGACAGACATCACTCCCCATCTTCACGAGAAACCTCAATACCTGGCTCTTCGATAGACCTACTCCTTGATGGACTGGATCCTGCACCTCCCCAGCGCCTTGAGACCCTTTCGGGTGAGTAGTCGCGCTCAACAAACACATGATTGATTGATTGAGAACCAACTACTGTGCTTGTTGCTCCTCCGTCATACCCACTTGTCAGGAAGAGAGCACCTCCGAGGTAGAGCATAATGAGGATGAGTGGTGGTGTGTCCCTCACAAAACGGACCCTCTTCTCTTTCACATCCAGCAGAGTTTAACGAGTGGACAGAGGATAGGCATTCTCTCCCAGATCACTCCACGGTCGCAACATGGAGCGGCCCCTTTAAATGGGACCATTCTTATCTGAACACCGCCCCCAAGCCTGTCGTCACTGAGGCTGAACCAAAGAGCATGAGAAAGGACGCGTCTTTGAGAGGGCTGGAAATTGGAAAAACCGTAAGACACCAAGGGATTAATCCGCTGTAGGCAGGAGACGAAGTCCTAAAGCGAGAGACTGGAGAAGAGCGTCTGCAAAGGCCAGTTCAACCCAGGACCCGGTGATTCGCCCTGCCATGCTCCTAGAGGAGCGTGGCTTTCACAGGTACGTGCACAGCTCTGGGGATGGGCCGGGAGGAGGTAGGGAGTCGGAATAGCTGGAAAGCGCTAGGATAGTAATATTTTTTTTGGGTGATCCCTCACTCCCCTCCCTGAGAATAACAACCGAATTTCAGAATATTTACCAACCCAATTCTTCTCTTTCCTCCGAGAACAAGACAAGCCTAGACTGCTTTGCCGTCATCGGGTGGGAAGAACCAAAGAATCTAAAAGATAAGAAGACTCCCATCGATAAGACGTATTATCTATGTGGACAAAACAATAACCTGAAAAGAAAAGTAAGAAAGGCAAAAGTCCCCATTTTGTCAGACTCCGTCATTATGATCCCTTACACCCTCCAATGAGCCTGATTACCTCTACTTTGGGAAGACACTGTGCCTCCACCCCCCCAGGCCTGAAACACTGCCAAATGTTCCTCTGATCTAGATGGAGCACATAGCCTTCTGCCTATTGAATTCTTCTTTTATATATTGTCACTTTGTATTTTTGTATATTATTTTTTTATGTTTACTCCTTATGCACCTCATGATACTGCTTCTGTGTTACCTTATCTACCTCCGATCTATAGAGCTCACATATCCTACTGCTTACAGTATTCCTCATATAGCTACTGTCTCTACCTATTTTGTATTCCTCTTATGTACTCTATATGCACCTCATGTACTTGCTGTTTGTGCTACCTCTGTAAAGCGCTCTGATACCCTCGGTTCAAGTTTGCGCTATACAAAACTCAATAAATAAATAAATGGATGAAATGTTTTATTTTGCACACACTATGTCAAACCGTCTCTATTCGTTGACCAACTAAGGCGCACCAGAGATGGAAGAGAGACCAATATCCCTTGAATAAGAAAGGCTATAGAGTGAAGTTAAACTTTGAAAGTGTGTTTCTAGTACAGATGTAAAGTGGAGCTTGCCAGCAGAGATTTTATACCACACAGCTTTGGTCTTTCTCAAATAAGTGAATATCTAATTTGTTAGATAGTGGGGATGCACAGCATTTAAAAATAAGGCTCTATGGACACGATGTACTAAATCATTTTGCATTTGCAAAGTCAGTGCTTCCTAAAATAAGTGCCTTTCCTTTCGCAAAAGGGAAAGATGTAAAGTTGGGATGGGTACTCCTAAACCTGCAAAATTCATCTATTATCAATGATTATTAAGCTTTGGCTTGCTTTTTTCTTGCTCTTAGATATTTGTGACTCATTTTGAATATTATTGTTGTGTGGGCTGCTTCCATCACTCACACCATTCAGGGATGAATGCAAGTGGAGGTTGTGGTCATCATACACTCTTCCAGGGAGTACAGCAACCATGACGGCAGAGGTGAATGTGAAAATGATGTCCTCCTAGAAAGAGTCTGAACTTGCAGAACAGATTTTGTACATTCTGAAGGAAACCGAACAGGCTGCTCATGAAGATACTGACTGACTGACTGCTATGAAATTGGCAAGGTGATGGCAGATGAAGAGGAGGAATTAAAATGGGAGGACAAGGTGCAGACGAATGGGGAGTTAAAGTAGCAAGAGCTGCAATAGGAGGGGTAGCATAGGTTGAAGGAATAAAGGGTGATGAAAATCAATAGGAAGAATGGGAGGACGAGGAAAATCAATAGGAAGAATGGGAGGACGAGGAATCTGGGACATTGCCCTAGAGGCCATCCTCTGATGCACTAAGGGCTTAAGTGCCCCTCACGGAGTTAACAAAAGGAAGGAAGAAAGCTCCCTTAATGCCATCATCCTCTGGTTGTCACCCTCCTCACGTCCTCTGAAAACTAACTTGGACAGCCGATTTTGCCACATTTCATTCCGATTGTACCAAGCAGTCATACTATGTTGCAAGTGGCATTACTCAATGCAATTCTGCCACTATTATTCACACAATATGGGATGTCAGTGAATGGGCAGCAGCTCCATCTTGATCAACCCTTAGCACTATTTGGAGACCTACTACCTGAAGCTGGGGCAGAGAGGAAGTGTATTTAGAGGCTGCAACACATCTTCTCTAACATACTATGCACATAATGAAATGTTGATTCCTCTACCATTTTTGTGGTTTAGTTTTAAGCTGTCTAATGTAAATGACCCTCTGTCTTGAAGCAAATACCTCCCTGGTGTCAGTGAAAGGATATAAAACCTTCACTCACATTTGGCAGTCTTCATCATTGGGTTTTCTCCTCGCTATGATTGGGCATGGGTCTTTATAGCATATTGGGAAAGCTAATGAAGACTCTGGTAAGCCTTATCACTGCCAACTGTGCAAATGTCACAGAAAATTGTTGTGCCTGACTCCATCTTGCAGTGCGAGTGTGGCCAAACATTGTTGTGCAGTACTCTTTTCATCTGAGCGAATGCTGTCAAAACGTTTTGCTGAGCATTCATTACCCTCCATGTTGGAAAGTGGGTTATTAGTAGTGGTAAATATGAATCTAACACTGGCAATAAGGCCACTAACTGAGTCTAGGGCTCGTTCAGGTCTCAATAAATGAATCCCATACTCAACCTTGGGTAGCTTGACTGCGAGCAGGCAGGCTTAACTTAGGAGATAGGTATGTAAAGCATTTAAAAATACAAATTCAGTAAATAATTAAGACACAACAAACAATAAAAATCCAACACTGATTTATAAAAGTAGGAAATATTTTTATCTTTAAAATGACACCAAAATGACAGAATCCAATGTAGGGAACCGGAGATATGAATTTTTAAAGATTTAGCACTATTAGCAGTTAGAAACCTATAGCGCCACTCTGAGACATCTGGTCACGCTTGACTGGGACAAAGTCAAAGTTTCAGGCCAACTGTGCTGGAGCCCTGCTCGGATACCCCTCGCCGTAGACCTCTGTCAGAATTTTACCTTCGGACTTAGAAACCTTTCTGAAGCTTTTTCTGTCAGGGTCCCTTGATGCGCTTCATCAGTCTGGATTCGGTGAGTGTTCGCCGGGTTGTTTTTCAGGGAGCTCCTGGTCAAACTCTGGAAGTCGGACTTCTGGAACGTTTCAGTGGGATGAACCAGTGAGTCAAGCTGGCTCGTGGTTGAAGGTGGCCGGCTTGGCTCTCGCGGTTGAGTCGGCCCCCTTATGGAGCTTTTCTCCAAAGTTGCTCCAAACATCTCCAAACTTCTGGAACTTCTTCCTGAAGTTCCTCTAGAAGGTCAAAAGTGTCCAAAACACAATCCAAGGGTCTGGAATCTCCAAGATGGTCCTTGAAAGGTTGGACCACGATTCCCACAGTGCACCTGCACAAAACCCTTACAAATCCACTGGACACACTACAGGCAGGGGATTCTTGGTGGTGATGGTCCAGGTGGGCTTTGTTAACCTGTAGCTTGCAGGATGTCCACTCTTTATTCCTCTTGAAGCAAGGTACATCCAAAGGGGTGTAGTTCCAGATAATGCAGCAAACAGTCATTCAGAATGCAGGGCATGATGGTGCAAATCAAGTTTCCTCTTGGCAAACCTTCTTCTTCTCTTAGTTTCAAGCAGCAGAATCTAAGAAGCTCTGCTCCTCTCACATATTTATTCAGTGTTCTCTGGGGTCAAGCAGGAGAGCAATCCTGTCCAATGAGGTGCAGGGAAACACCCTGGAGCATGACCACTTCCTCCAAAGTGTGGCATAATCTTCTCCCAGAAAGCACTACTCCTCCAAAATTCAGTATGTCCTAAATCTCAGCAGAGGAGCAAGAACTAGTTAAACCAATCTCCAGTACGGCTCATTTCCATAGCTCTCCTCCCCCTACCAACTGCAAATTCCTGCCTTAAGCCGCCATTTGGCTGGTTCAGAGGAGCTGGTGGGTAGGTGGACCTGACATTCCCTGTCTGTCTTATCCCCCTTTGAAGCTTCATGCTTTACGACCTCTCTCCCCCCTGCTCTGGCATTCCTGTGTAGCAGAGCTCTCTCCACTGGATAGCCTCTTCCTGGGTGAGTCACTTATCACTTCATCAAAGCAGCCTGGCTAATCCTGTCAACTCTGACGAATCAGGGAAGAGGGCAGGAAGGCTGAATTTTGGCTTACAGACAAGAAAGTCTTATAACTTTTTTTCTGTATACTTTAGGATAAATTCAACAATGGCATAGTTTTGGATTGATCAATACCAGTCTCCTAAGTCCTTGAATGGTATTTTTTATGTAATTCCTAGCAATAGCTATGCATTCATAAACAATTGCAATGTATACTATGGGGCTAAGTATCTACACTGGGGAAAATGAAATGTGCAATTTCTCCATCCCCAGGGCATATAAAACATCTTTTACAAAGGCCCTGCATGTAGTTACATGACCCCCACTCCTGGGATACCTAGGGAAGCCTTTAGGGGTCCTGATATGCAAACATAGTGTAGATCCTCACTCCATAGTGCTCCTAACATCCAAGTTGATTTTGGAAGCCACTTTACTACAATGGGGAAGTGAAATGTGCAATTTCTCTATCCCCAGGGCATATAAAACATCTTTTATAAGGGCCCTCCTTATAATTACATGACCACCCACCACTGGGACACCTAGGGGAGACCCTCGGGGTACCTAATATGCCACATTATTGTAGATTAACACTTTTTAAGTGCCCCTACCAATAAGGTCGATTTTGGGCACAATTTACTTTTAAAAGCAGTGCTGCAGCACAGGGCTGCTTTTAAAATGACCTCAAGCACTCAGCAGTGCACACATGCAAGTGCAGAAACGGCTGCTGGCCTCTAAACTGCCACGCCCTATTATATACTAGGGACTTATAGGTAGTTTTAATCCCCCTGCCCTATTGTCTACTAGGGACTTATAGGGCAGGTCATGCCAATGGTAAGTGTACCCTATTATATAGTGTACCTTAATGCATGTGTGTGTTTCAACATAACAGTGGGCTTTCAACATTTCACTGGCCCTCGGCCTGCCCAGCAGAGCCTAGGGCACTCGCAGAGTCAGAAGACCAGCATCCAGGGGTCTCAAATGGGGCAAAAAGTGGGGGGACACTGCAAACAGGTCCTGATTTCTAACACTCCACCAAGAGAGAGTTACCATAAACTGTTGTTGTATGTAACGACTCACATCTGTGTTATCAAAACATTTTGTGTACAACCCCTCTACTCGTACCAGTGCCCCCCTAAATAGCTGCGTGTGACACACCACCTGGCAGAGTGTTGCAAAACAATTTTAATACATCTGTGTGTAGCCCCTCCCATCCGTTTGAGGGTTGCTGAAAAATTAGCATGCACATGACAGCTTCAAACTGTGCCAGAGCAGAAGAAAGTTGGTGCACAACACCAGGTCTTAGACTATTGCCTCAAATTGTTCTACACAACCATTCCATCTGTGCCAGTATCACCAAAATATTTTGTGTGCGACTCCTCCCACCTATTGGAAGGTTCTCAAAAATGATTTGTGACAGTCCACCTGTCTTTGTCCTACTATTTCAAGTGGTGTCTTGCTGTGGTCTGCTGGGATGAGATGCTCATTCATTATGAGGAATATTAGTTGCTCTTTGTGAACGATAAAGAGCTGTTCGTGTTTAGACACAATTAGTAGCAGCAGCAGTAAAGCACATACATTGGTAGGAGCAGCTGAAGCAAAATAGATGCCAAAATAAGTTTCCTACAGACCTAATACATTAATTGAATATTATCTTTCCTTATCTGGCACATGTCTTGCACATGTGCATCCACCAACTGAAAAGCAGTAAGAACACCAGCTGTTACGCAGTTCACGCTCAACCAGAGAGACTTACTGCAATATTTGAATGATCTTGCATGTACTTTATAGGTCATATGTAATCGTTGAAGGCTTGCAGTCGATGCACTGAATAAGAGTTCTTGTAGGCGGATGGGAATGCTTTGGGGATTTCTCTCTTTCAGGACTCCTCTCTGCAATCAATCAATTGCAAATGCCATTCTACTGTATTCCAACATTGCATAACTGGATTTCTATGTGCCCCCTCTTTGTTTACAGTCTACAATGCTGGCATCTTTACCCTAAACATGGGGGGCAACTAAATCAGCAATAACTAGGTAATATGTTCTTGAACTATTGTCCGTTACCACACAACCCAAGGTAAGATTTTAGGGACACAGCCAATATACTACCACCTACACTACTTTCCCCCATAGGTCATAACCAATGTGGCGCCTGACATTGAAATTGTGAATAGCATTCACTTATTGCAGGTCCAGCTATTGACGGCCAACTGAAGGGGACGGGGACCATGGCCACTGTGAGTGCCAGAGAGTCAAAGTTCTGATACCAGGCCCACAGGTCCACTAGTCCATGATGAAAAGGACATTCCTATCCTAGGACATAAAAATGCACACTCCCCAGCAAGAATTACTTCGGCATAAAGCTTCAGCATAGCCATGTATGAAATATAGTGTCAACTGGGAAACAGCTATCTTTCACACAAAAGGAAGCATATAGCCTGTATGGCTTGCTTCAAGGTGGCTGCTTAGGTATTTCTCACTGAGCTGAAATTATTCAACAAGTCTGGTCTGAAG
Source organism: Calotriton arnoldi (assembly GCA_963921515.1). Classification (NCBI taxonomy): domain Eukaryota; kingdom Metazoa; phylum Chordata; class Amphibia; order Caudata; family Salamandridae; genus Calotriton; species Calotriton arnoldi. The sequence goes on from CAWUFW010002729.1 coordinate 1,964,645, forward strand.
CATGGGTTGTCACATGATCATTTCTCCTAGGGTGTCCTGTCCTGTACAGTGCTTATGCTAACCTGTACCACTGGGGGGGCTTCATCCAGTCCCTGAAGATTTCCATGTTTCCATGCTGATTGAAAAATCCTGATGTGCATGTAGATGTAGAGCTAGAGTAATGTTCAATGAATGCTGGTTGGTGGGTGGCTGGCAGTTGTGTGCATGTGTGGTTCCCATCTTTATTCATGGTGCTGCTCCATATGGCCCTGCAGTGATGAGGCACCCTGGTCTGTCCTACAAGTTCATTGTGCAAGATACATCATGCATACTACCTTTTGATTGCAGTGACGGTTTACCATGGATTGAGAACTTGTGACAGTGGCAATTCATGATCTTCATTGTGTCAAATGAAATGTTGTGCATATAATGTGAGTATCTACCACTCACCTGCAGCGATACAGGTGCAATAGCAATAGTAGTAGAAAACATAACCACCAAAGTCCAGGAAGGCGTGTGGGATGAAATGGATGTTACAGGTTTTAAGACTCTGCACTCTTCTGAACCTGGCAAATCTCCCTGCTTTCCACATTCTCCTGAGGGCTGTGAGACCTCAAGTGGAACGCATGCTGCCACATAATCTGTGAAATTAACTCTCTTGCGGTCAGACCAGATTGCTTTACAACTGGAATGTGTAGTGCCATCTGTTACAACACTGAATGGCATTGTACAGTTCTGTATGTTCCATGCAGGGGGAACAGCAGATTGGCTTTCAGCTGGTCACTATGAGGATTAGGACACAGTGATTGTTTTTTTAATCACAAAACACGAATGCAGATCACGGTGCAAATCCACATTTCCTAGTTACTTGCATTCACCTACCAGTGCCAAATAAGAAGCGCACTGCATGTAACTAATGTACTGGCATATGATGGCTTTCCCATGTCATTTGTGAGTGGTTCATATATGGGCTGTTTAATTATCTGCCAGTAGTCAACGAGAATGGTCTTAACACATGGCAAACCCGAATAATTTGAAAGGGCTCATATGTTAGAGTCATTCTGATTGGCTACAGGCACACAGTTGGAATCCCTGTTGGCAGCACAACAAACATGAATCAAGTTTTTCTATCTAAGGAGTCACAGACAACCCAACATTTTTCCAGTGTTTGGAGTAGAAATACACATTTTTATAGCTCATTCACAAAGCAGATATAGGCAAGTTTTTCTCCAAAGTTTTTGTCCTAAAGACTAACTTGGAAAAAGGTGGATTTTGCTTGATTTGCTTTTCAGCTAATCATTTCACTGAACCCCAGTTAAGATAACAGTGATGATGATCCTAGTCACTGTGACGCCTGATTGGACATTCAATATAGTAGTTGCCACTGTCAGTCACTCCTTCATATCATTGGTGAGCTGTAGTTGTAAGTCAGGGTAGTCAATGTAGAGCTTGGTGCACAAGTACATGAGTTGATGGCCCTGATAATTCTGTCACAGAGTAATCATCCCACGATATTGCCCCTCTCATAAAAATTCGCTCATTCAGTTGTGAGATTTGGGGCCTGGTTTAGATCTCGGCAGACGGGTTACTCCATCACAACTGCAATGGATATCCCGTCCACCAAAATATAAATCCCATAGGATATAATGGGATTTATATTTCGGCGGATGGGATATCTCTCCCCATTTTGACAGAGTAACCTGTCCGCTGAGATCTAAATCAGGCGCTTGGTGTAAATATGGTGCAGGGCATAGCAAACAAATGCAAAAACCGGTGGTGTTTTGTCACACTCTTAGCAACCTATATTAAATTGGCCTCCTCCTCAAAGTGTAAACATTTCCCCAAAGCATGGTAAAAGATGGCTGAAGTCAATGGCCTGCAATGCAGTTCTTCATGTGCAAATAAAAGAAACATCTAAACACGTGGTGTTCTGTAATGCTCTTAAGAAGCTTGAAAAAAAAGGGCCTTCCGGAACAAAATGCAAAGTCCTCCAAAGCAACAAAATCAACCAAGGATTAAATGCAAGGAAACGAAAATATTTCACACCAAACTAGAAGGGGTGTAATGCAGGCCCCGGCAGTGCAGGAGGGCCACAAACCTCCAGTTGGCCAAACACTTAAGGGGGCCCCATTTAGTCCAAGGTTAAAGAATATCTGTGTGATATAGGAGACTCAGGGCCCATCATCACATTCTTCATGGGTGCTCCACCATTTTAACTTACGCCACTGCAACCTAGCTCTCTGTAAAACGATGACCGAAGTATTCTTTATAAAATTATTTTGCTCTCATTCAGTAAAATTAAATAAAATCCGGTTTATAAGAGCTTGTCTAAAAAACTTATTAAAGAAATTATTCACTAGCTTCTCTCCTTAGCACAATGTCACTCAAGCCTGGCAAAACCAATAGATATGACTTTCTGTCAAATGTTTGGTATTATTTGGGCGACTTTGTGTGTGTGTGATTTGCTCCGGCTATCCTAGAAAGGAAAAACAATGAAACACCAGCTTGGGATATAATAATATGGAAGCTGTGAGTAGTACAGCTTCACTGAACAAATTACATAAACTGAGAAGCTGTTCCCTAAAAGAGCATTATAAAAATGAGAACATCAGGTTAGTGAACTTGAAAAGCATGTACAGAAAATTATTGCACAGTAGATGCTTTTCACAAAAGGATAGTATTTTTGTTAATTTTTTTTAAGTAAGCCTAGTTAAATGCAAATCTTTACTTTGAGAACAAGCAAATGTAAATCCAAAAACATGTTATTTCAAAGCATAGTAAAAACAAAGGAATGTGTGAGGGGATTTAATAAATAGCACTGTCTTTATAACAGGTTATGGATCCAAATAGCACACACTTTCTAAACAAGCAATGTTGTATGGTAATGTGAAGTATTACAAGTAGAGAGCATGTGACTGGATAGCAAAGAGCCATAGAATAATATAGGTGTAATTGGTGTAGATTAAATGGTCAGGAGGCAGCTGCACTGTGAAACGAGACCAAAAGAATTCATGTTAACCTAAATGTATTTTTATGTCTGACTTCACAGTGCGACAGTCAACTGACCTTTCAGCCTACTCCAATATTATTCTACAGTTCTTTGCTTCCACACAAATACATATCTATTCTCATGCTATTTATTTGTGATGCTTCACATTACCATACAACATTCCTTTAAAGCCTGACCTATTGGCATTGCCAATGCTTGTTAGAATGTGGTACTGAGGTATAAACAAACACTTTTACAGATATTTACCTTCCACGTTTAATTGTATTTCTTCCAAGAAGATGGTCTAGGACTGGATCCACATTTTCATCTAGATTTTCAATAAGAACTGTATCCCCACAGGCCAAAGCTGATTCAATGTTTTTCAAGTACCTTGGAAACAGAGACATGGAAACAATGCCACAGTGTGAGCTTGTAAGTGAAACATGACACAAAGAAGTTTGTAGTTCATAAACCAAGTCACTAAAACCCATTCTATTCCTCAGTAGTAAGGCAGTTATGCAAAAGGAAGTTTGTTGTTGGAAATGTACTACACCTCCTGTGTCAGTCTTATACAGCGTCAAAACTGAGAGTTATTACAAGAAGAAATACTCTATTTGAAGTTAAGATGTCAATGGCTCTCTTATCCATGGAAGATTTTTTGTGTGTGCGTGGGGGGGTTGAACTACTGATTAACCTTGACTCTTTTTGATGTTTAGAGTGGCGGCTCCCATCAAGGGTGTAGTTCAGGGTGAGCCTGTCAGTTATTTCACCAAGGTCACTGGGAGATTGCTTGTACTTTGACGAACACTCACATACAGGAACTGCCTCATAACATTTGGAAAGCAATTGCAAATCCTTGGTAAAACGCCTTTATCTTTTTCTCCAAGTTATTCGCAGTTAACTGGCTAAAGTCACTGAAGTGAATCCTGAAGAAACAAGAAAAATACATACAGGAAAGCCAAAGCTTCCTGGGTCCTTTGTCCATTTCTCAATACTGCAAACGTACCAACCAGGGTAACTTACTTTAGTCCTGCTCAAATGGCCTCTGTTAGAGTAGATGCTCTGTAGTGAACATATGGATGTACTCCTGCTCTCAAGTGAACTTTCTTAAAAAGCAACATTTTAGTGCTAAATGTATCTATTCTTTCCATTTAGCTGCTCATATAAATTATTAGTGAAATTTGTACTGAAAATGATGTGCTTCATTCAATTTCTCATTTCCCTCGCTTCGCGTTCCTATATTTTGTGACATTTTTCTAATCACATTTGCATCTTGATAACTAGACATGCCTTAGATGTTTAAGGGCTTTTAAAAATTTTAATTCTAATATTTGATTGGTTACTTAAGCGCAAAGCCTCAACTATTTCTTTGAGGATTGCCTTGCTGCCTAGGCCAAGACACCAAAGGTGAGTCTAGGGTATCTTTTGTGAAATCTGGGCCCTTTTGTTGATGCAGTTTGCCATATTCGTTCTGTCATAATTAAATGACAATCTAAACTTTTGGCATACACTTCAAGTAAAAGGATTTTATATAATTCCAGTGACACATTTTAGTGATTAACTTTTGTTTACAGGTTGTCTTGTTTAATCAAATACTTTAATTCAATTTGTTTATTTCTGATGCAACCTCCTTAAAACACACACAATTATATAAAACAGTTAAAATCATTACAATCAGACCACAACAAATTTTAAATCAACTAAAATACTCAAGACCAACTAATCGTCTATTCACAGTGGCATACAAGGATTCAATCTAGAATATTGCACATAGAAAGAGTTCAATGATAAAGACTGACAATTCATTACAAAATTCAGTTTAAAATGTTGCACATAAAAGGGGTATAATTGTAAGTACTGGAAATTCATTATGCATCATCAAGGTTGCTTTGAACTGTGGGAAACACATTTTTTATATATAACTCATATGCAGAAGATAGAAATTTTGCGATGCACATATTACATCATCCGTGCTAGTTCATAAGATTCTCAGTGCTGTTTCACATTGTCTGATCCCTAAAAGGCTACAGACTGGCTTAATCCATCTCTTGCGGGGGCTGGATAGGCATTGCAAAAGAAAAGTAAGTGATGAAGCTTTGCAGACTCAGATCTACAAGAAGGGCATAGAGAACTGGAGCAGAATATCTCTCTCCATCGAATATAGAAACTGTTAATTGGCAGAATCTCATATCTAAATTCAACATACAGCTGTTTTGCTGGGGGTACATAGTTTTAACAAAAAACTGTTCAAATAATGGAGTAGATTTGTGGTCTAAAAATCTATCTGTCAGACTTCCTGTTTTATATTTTTGCAGCTTCTCTTCCCACAGGAAGGCCTTTAGTTTTTCTTTGATGACAAACTTAGGCATCAGATGAGTATCAGTAGGAGATTCCCAAAGAGCAGCTAGGTCTAAGTTACAGAACACGTTTTCAGCATACACTAGCCAAGGAATTCTTGTATAGCCCTTTGTGCGCAATATTTCCCTGAGAGTTGACCTCTATGGATCTAATTCTGCTATGGACCACAGTCTTTGCCAATACAACAGAGGTCATAACTTGACAGTTATAGAGATCGGATACACACACAAGTCGAATAATTGAGGTTCGAGAGGAGTGCTCAGTGGAAGATTCAAGAAAAACTGCATGAAGTTATTTGCGACCATGGCTAGCCTGGTTTCCTTTACATGTCCCCATAACTCCAATCCATACAGGGACGTCCCCTTAGCCTTAATGTTATATAATTCAAGGCCCGGCGAGAGAATTTTGGACTTTGTATTCCTATACATTTTGTAGATAGCCATAGACTCCTGCTGTAACTTTAGCACACTAATCTGCTGTGACGAACGAACATTTCTAACTCCTAAATAATCAAAATCTGTCATCTGGTCAAGTATTTCAATTTGTGCTCTAATGCACACCTTTATAGATTTATAAGGGTTGAAGGAAATATATATTTAGTTTTTTTAATCAAATACTAATATGTGTATTTTACATCTTATCTGAAAAATATTAATTCCAAAGACAATTTGATCTGAAAGTTGGTTTGAAGTTGAGATGCTTTAATTTCCCGTCATTGTCTTTATGAAAGCTCTGAAACAATCTCTCCATTGAGCTGAAAAAATCTACATTCTCTAAAATTGGATGTTTCTTCATTTTTTTAATTGAAGCACTGATGTTGACACTACAAGGTATTGTAATTGCCAGGAATCCAGACCCAGATCAGAATGATCATCCCACATCTGGCATACCTAAGACTATGTTACTCAGTAAGGGACCCACAGGGGCCCTAGAAGGGTGGAGAGGGCCTCACAAAAGAGGTAGGAAGGGACACGTCCTCCCTATTATATATATCCAAACGTAATTAGGTGTCCCTTCTAAAAAACGAAGAGCGTTTTTTGGCAAAAGGGAACAAGGGGGGATTTTTTGTTACTCTCTGGTGGTTCTCTCTTCAGTGAAACTGACACCGAGAGTACAATCTATAATCAACCCATTACTGTGGGTGGGAAGGGAAAAGCACCCTTTTCTTAATATATCCCGCACTCACTCTAATAGTGATATGCTTCATCATCAGGCTCACCCCAACTCCTAAAAGTCGGGGTGGGCTCAACCGTGTTTCAGGGAGCACTTATGAAAAGGTGTATGGGGCTTAACTTTAAAGATAAAATTCCTCACCCACTCCTAAAGTATCCTTTATTTGTGGAGTGGGAGGGAAGGTAAAAACACTATAGTAGGGTATTTAGGATGTGATGGTCCTATGACCCTAAAGTAGACACTAACATGTTTCAGCCCTCTCTAGTGGCCTAGAAAGTGGTCCTGGGCTTTCGTCAGGGTGGGATGCGAAGAGGTCATTTCCCCCAAAGACGTGAGTGCACTATAGGTACGCAATTTGCATATGGCACAATTAATAATCTTGTAGGAACAAGTCTAATACTTGCCGTTGTTTCTTAAGAGGAACTACCCCATGTTAACAGGGCGACAACTCCCTAGGGGGCATAATGGGGAGGCCTTGTAGTCACACATTCATCAAAGCTCTGTCCCTGCTATAACCTACTTGGTGCTCTGCTCCCCTGCCTTTAGGAGTTGGGGTGAGCCCGATGATGAAGCATGTCACTATTAGAGTGAGTGAGGGCTATATTAAGAAAAGGGTGCTTTTCCCATCCAACCCACAGTAATGGGTTGGTTATAAATTGAACATAGGAACTCTCGGTGTCAGTTTCACTGAAGAGAGAACTACCATAGAGTAACAAAAAATCCCCCCTTGTTCCCTTTTGCCAAAAAACGCTCTTCGTTTTTTAGAAGGGACACCTAATTACGTTTGGATACCTAAGACTATCCCTGTGATTACTACTACTAACAGAGCCCCAGCACTGGATGCACCTTCTATTGAGCACCTCAAGCACACAATAGTCAACCAGAGAGCCAGGCAGTGAATGATGCCACTAACGCAGATATGCCAGGAAGGACATGGAATCACATTTCCTATCAGATTTTGTTAAATCCACTCCTAGCTAGATTTTTGTAGCTATGTTAAGTGCAGCCAGTGTGCCCTTCAATTTAAGGTACGACCATCCCACACTAATTGCTTTGCTTCTGTGTTGGTCTGCTAATGGGGTAGGTCCAAGGTTTCTTGCATATGGCTGGGTCTAATCTGTGGTGGCATGGTATGCAAAAAGAATTATGGACTGGGATGGGTCCTGAGCAATTTGTATTCTTCAGTGGTGATTAGACCCTTTATGATTAGTGGTTCATCATCAGGACATTACGTATTCAGGAAGCAGGGAGACAAATCTGTCAAAAATAGAAAGTAACATGTAATTAAAATTAATGTGGAGGCAAAGTGTATGTGGCAAAAGGGAAGTGTGCCACTGAAGGTTACTTACTGGGTCAATATGAGCAGAATGAATCTGAAAAATGAGCGAAAATGGGTTAAAAATGCTGCATGATCACACGGGTGAGATAGGTGATCAAGTGAGGAACATCACCGGTAATTGAAATGCAAACCTAAATCAGGACGTGTTGGTAACCCAAGAAATGTGTGCAAGTATTAATCTAGAATTAAAATAAGTGAATTTAGATTTACGAAATGTTAGACATTGGGTTATTCAAGAAATTGAGTTGCCTCCAAGTTAATTTTAATTACATGTTATCTCTGTTTGTGGCAGTACATGGCTCCCTGCCATTTGAATAATTAATGTCCTGATGATGACCCACTAATCATGAAGAGTCGAAACGCAATCAATGAATATGGCAATTGAAACTTAGTATGCTGGCCTCTTTTCACTAAATGATTAACTTTGTTAAAGCAGTGTAAAAAAAGAAACACTCTGTTCCATTGACATTCTGTAACATACACACTTTATTATCCTCCTTTTATCCATTTACTGTGTGATCACATGAGCATCGCGTACTCTCTGAAGTAATAAATGTTTTCTTACATTTTCAAGTTTTGTTGGTTTTCTTTCTTCATTGATGTATGTCTAACATATCATGAACATTTACGGTTGTTTATACTAATTACTCAACCACACAGAACATCTGTTCTACACATATCAGACAGACTCAGGGTAGCAATGGAGTTTGGAATGGAATAGCTAGGGACCATGCAGGGTCTTTATGCCAAAAGTGACAAAGACAGTGATTGCATAAAAGCTAGAAGACCGGCTGCTCATAATGCAGAGTACATACTGCCAACTGGGAAGTGGTACTCTATCTTTGGAGGAATTTCCGCTCTGGTGAAAATTGCAGACATGCCCCCATTTCAAACACAAGAACTGTAGGTACATGGAGACTGCAAGTGCCTGACTAAGTAAAGCAGTGGATAGGAGAAAATAAATCCTGGAAAGACCTTTTGGATAATCTTCTTTTGTTTACATGCATAGATCTGAGAGGTAAGAATACTAGCTTTCTAAGTGTGCAGATGTGATTATTGTTATTTAGTGCAGCTATTATCCTCCTAGTAGACACCACCTTTATATAGTTATTTAGTGCAAAAGGATTCTGTTATAATCTTCCTCCTTTTCTTTTTCTTTGGTTATACTACCCTCCTTTCCCAGTTCTCATATTCCCTAGTTATATGGTCCGTTCCTCTTCCCCCTCTTTCCTTCACAGGTTGGTTCCATCCTAGAATGCTCTTTAGAGTGCACCTTAGAATGTTCGAGATTTAGGCTGAGGAGCGTTAGGCATGGCTGTTGGGGAACTGTTGTACTGAATAAACCCACGTTACTTTTGAACTCACTTCGTTTCTGTGGAGTTTTTTCTACATTTTGGCGATGATTGGACTGCTGTGAAGGGGACAGCTGCAGTTCTCCACCCCTGTTATTTTTGCCAGCCTAACATACTAACAGTTACTGTGCTCCTACTCACTGTCATCTTGCTGGTGCCTCTCAAGACTCTCCTGTCGTTGTTCTGCTGGAAGAGTTCCTCCACGTTGGTGCCTGCTCCAATTTTTACCCTCCTCAAGGTTCTTGAAACCTCCGCTGGTCGTTTTCCTCAGGAGCGGTGTCTCTTCCTGGGTTTCTGCTCGTCTTTAAGTGTGTTTTGTTTGCCGGTGCCTGCCTCCTCAAAGCGCATCTCAGGTGAGGAGTGTCTCTCCGCTCCGCCAAGGGGAGTGTTCTCGCTCTGGCGCCTGTCTTCCTAGGCAGTGTCTTTTTGGGCACGTTCTAGGGAAATGTGCAGTGTTCTTCAGTGCGTTTTCCTGCTGCAGCGCCTGCCCCTCTGAAGTGGATTCTCGAGTGCTTCACGGTGTCTGCCCCTGGTAGTGTCTCCTCAGCGCAGCCTCAGGAGATTCATCTCCGCTCAGCTGTTTCTGCTTCTGCGCCCGGAGTGTTCCCGCTACGGCGCCTGCTCCCTGAGGTGTTTCTTGTCAGCGCGCACACCTCGGGAGAGGCATTTCCTCACAGCTGTTTCTGCTTCGGTGCCAGGAGGAGTGTTCCCGCTGCGGCGCCTGCTCCCTGAGGAGTTTCTTGCCAGCGCGCACTTTGGGAGAGGCATTTTCGCTCAGCTGTTGCTTCGCATGCAGGATAAGTGTTCTTTTACGACGCCTGCTCCATGGGGCTATTCGCCTGATTCCTGAGGCGTTTCTCTAGTGTGCCTGCCTCACATAATATTTCCCAGAGGATTTTTCTCTCATTTTTGGGACACCTTCAAGTAAGTGGGCTATATAATATGCTGACAGGCACAGCTTGTAATTGCCTGCAGCCTTCCTGTTCATCTTACCTCTGTCTCTTTTGACTCTTCACGCTGACAGGCACAGCTTTTTTGCCTGCAGTCATTTCACAACTTTTATTACGCTGACAGGCACAGGTTACCTTATTGATCTTCAGAATTTTTGTGTTCTTTATCACACACGCTGTTGGGTACAGTTTACACCTTGTCTACTGTTTTTCTATTGTGCATTTGGTTGTGTGGTTCCTTATTTCTCCCAACCGTAGTGTGCTTTTGTGCTCAGCCATGTCAGTTGCTAATATGAGTCAACCTCCCGCGTTCTTAAATGATGAGGGTGAACCTGAAATTCCTTGGGATAGATGGGTCAAAATACTTCATTCCTATCTTATTGCCATAGGGGGGGAAAGTTTTCTTCAGTAAGGAAACAACATATTTTATTGCACAATCTAGGTAACCAAGCGAGAAAAGTTTATGAGGATCTTGCTGATGGTGGAGAAGAGGTTGGTGATGGTGATGATGATGTGTTCACCACTACTTTAAGAAAATTGGGTTCCCATTTCAAAGACAAGGTCAATGTTGTCATAGAGCGACATAAGTTCTTTAAAAGGGTACAAGGCAAAAATGAGAAAGTCACCTCATACATTGCCACTTTGAGGGGGCTCTCTGCTACTTGCAAATTTGGTGTGCTCATTGATTCTCTCATTAGGGATCAATTGGTCCGTTGCACTAATGACCACAAGGTGCAAGAGAGGTTGTTAACCCAGAATCCTGATTTGGAAGAAGCTGTAACTATAGCTAAGAGTATCGAGCACACTGCTTATTGTGTAAAAGAAATGAAAGCCAATAAAGATTCCTTTTCTGACGAGAAACAGGTAAATGAGATTAAGGAAGATTATGAGGTTTTAAAAGTAGTTGACACACATGCTGTAGTTAAACCTAAAACTAAGAAAGAGAATTTCAGATGTTACAGATGTGGGAATGTGAATCATCTCGCTAGCTTCAGTAGGTGTCCTGCCAGAAGGGTTAATTGTAGGAAATGGAATAGAATTAGTCATTTTTCTAAAATGTGTAAGTCTAAAGAAGTGGGAAAGGATGTACATGTTGTACACGATGATCAAGTCATATCCAGAGATAACCAATTTATTTTTCAAGTGTATGGTCCAGAAGTTGAAAAAAAGATCAATTATCCTGTATGTGAGATACACCTAGATGGGAAGATAGTCAATGCCTTTGCTGACTCCTGTTCCCCTTACACTCTAATTGACAATGAAACTTTCCAAGGCCTGTTTAACGAAAATGAATACATTTTGGAAAAGCCTGATGTACACCCGGGGGATACAATAAAGAACCCATTCCTTTAAAAGGAATGGTGAAAATGCTAATCACTTTTAAGGATAGACATACTTTTGGCAAAATCTATATTACAGAAAAAGAAAGTAATTTATTAGGGTGGAAGCATCAGAAAGATTTATGCATCACCCTTGACCCCAATAATAAAGAACAAGTATTACTGGTGGATAGATCTTTGACAGGAGCGGGAGTATGTGATGAATTTCCAGAAGTTTTCACTGTTGAGGTCGGTATGTTAAAAAACTATATTAATCTTACAAAAAGCAAGCTTCGGTCAGGGTATTGGTTCCCTGGTATGGACACCCTTATAGAGGACCTAGTCGAGGGGTGCCATGCTTGTGGTATCAGTGACAAAACCAAAAGCACACGGAGAGTACCATTGGAACCAGTGCAAGTTCCCATTAAAGGCTGGGAAAAACTAGGTTTAGACATTATTGGTCCCCTACAAATATCAGGATTGCAAGAAAGATTTATTATTGTTTTGGTAGACTATTTTTCCAAATGGATTACTCTTAAGTTTGTTAATAGAGTGGACACTAAAACCATAATACGCTTTTTGTCTGATGTATTCGCGAGCGAAGGAATTCCACACACTCTCATCACTGACAATGGGGTCCAGTTGGTCTCCGAGGAAATGAAAGAGTTTCTTGTCAGTCTTGCTATAAAACAAATTTCCACCCCTTTATACTGTCCACATGCTAATGGTTTGGTGGAACGCTGCAATAGAATGTTTAAAGACGCTTTACAACTAGTGATGGTTGCTCATAAGCCTATTGTTCAATCTATCAAAGACATGATATGGTCTTATATCATTACACCCAACCGTGTTACTGGTTACTCTCCTTTTTGTCTCCTAAGAGGGCGTAAGCCCGGCTCCAAACTCACACCTAATTGGTTATTTGAAGACAATTCATTTGTATGGGACGGTCAAGAAACCAAGGAGAAGATCGTACGTCATCAAGAGAAATACAAGCAAGATTATGAGCGCAGATGGGGAGTCAAACCACGAGAATGGAGAGTAGGTCAGCGAGTCTTTGTTAAGAAACCTGATAACATCTCGAACAGGTACAATAAATACTATGGCCCTGTAAAGATAAGTGATGTCAAGAAAAATGTAGTCACCATGGATGATGGCAGAATGTGGAGCATGGACAGACTAGTTCCATATTCAGAGCAGACCATGTGTAACTTGTCTGATAATGGTTCAAACAAAATGTCCAACATGCCTGTGGTTAAACGTAGTGACAGAATTGTAAGATCACCTAAGTGGCAAAGGGGCTATGTCATGAGATAATTTTCCATCTTTTGTTCTCGCACCCCTCCAATTTTTTCCTCTTTTGTGTGGCCTCCCTCTATCCTCTTTTTCTGTCTCCACTTCTTTCTTGTTCCTTTTTTCTTTCTGCCATCTTCCCCTTTCTTCTTTTCTTTCCTTTCGTTACCTTTGGAAGGGAGATGTGTTATAATCTTCCTCCTTTTCTTTTTCTATGGTTATACTACCTTCCTTTCCCTGTTCTCTTATTCCCTAGTTATATGGTCCGTTCTTCTTCCCCCTCTTTCCTTTACAGGTTGATTCCATCCTAGAATGCTCTCCAGAGTGCACCTTAGAATGTTGGGGATTTCTGCTGAGGAGCGTTAGGCATGGCTGTTGGGGAACTGTTGTACTCAATAAACCCACGTTACTTTTGAACTCACTTTGTTTCTGTGGAGTTTTTTCTACAGATTCTTTTTTGAAAATAATGGTTAGAGGTCAAGTGGTCCGCATATCCTCTGAATAGGTGCTACAGAACCCCATTGTCTGCAGAGCACAGTTTAAGAACCGCTTAAGTAGGCTGTTGTTTGGACCATTCAAAGTAGCTGTGCTTATAAAAAAAAATGTTGCTGTGCTTATGACAGAACCGGGGTAGAGCTGGCCTACCTGTGTTTGGTGGACCCATGATGATTTTTATTTATCTCACAATTGTGTGGTTGTGCTGCTCTTCTCAAGTTCTTTGGATGCTGTATTTTCTCTCCTCATCTCTTGGATAAGTGCAAGGTTTGGATTAATCACCTATTATTCCAATTTCTGGCTTGGTTCTGTCACTCTTTCTGCTAGTGGCAGTGGGTACATCTGCCTTGTATCTCTTGCCTCTGCAGGCCGAGAGGGCCTGGTTTTCTTTCCCTATGTTGATGTGTGCTCGAACTTCTTAGAGCACCCATCGGACTTCTGCTGGTTTCTAATTCACTGTTTGACCTTCTGCTCATTAATGAGACTTGAAGGGGAACTTTGGCACTAGGGCAGTGGTGATAGTTTAGGCCTGATTTGTTGTTCATGGTTGATCTTCCTTAGTTGGTTTTTCTAGAGGACATCTCCTGACATTGGCAAAATTGTGCCTCTTTCATGACGGCCCCCTGACTTGTTAGTCCACAGTTCTCATCACAAGAGGTAGCTCATTACAAGGTCAGAATTCAGTTTTACCTTTCCTGGGTGATGGCTTTGAATGTGCTTAATCAGGCAAGGAATTTCAGGATGGTTGTTTTGTGGGCAGTTTGCTTGTTTTTGTATAACACAGTATTTTTGCAGTCCTCAACCATATAGATACTTCTGCAGCTTCCACGTGGTGTATAACCCTCTTGCTGCGAATTAAGTTCCATTACTGAGCTGGTTTGCCTTTCCACCATATAGTTGGGGGTTCTGCTTATTCTAGTTTGGTGTGCAGGATTCATAATGAGTTGTACACCGTTTGCTAGTATTGCATGTTTTCTATCTTGATTTAGGCATTATGACAGAGAAATGCCACTTTGGTATATCCTTGCGACTTAATGAATGGGACCAGGAAAAGGATGAGTTGGTAATGCTGGGATTACTTGCCACTAATCTTCATTACCCTGATTCTCCCTTCATCGTCACACTATGTACAATCATTCTGTGGAGTATTTCCGGTTTTGGTTTCTTAACATTATTGAATAAGCAACTGGGCATACCTTAGGAGAGATCAGGTTAAAGTTAGTGTTTATTAGGTTTGGTGACAGACCAAGTAACTTGGTTAAACGTTCCACCTGTTATTGCTGCTCTAGTTCTACAGCCGGCACAAATAAATCATTAAAATAACATATGGTAGGCATATGGGCTCAAGTATGCATAAGAACATTTATTGCTGCGTATGCCATACGTTTTAGATCATCATGAGACGTAACCTTCTAAAATTCCAGACCTGATGTATCTGAAAAGAACCATTACTGCAATCCATTGCTGCTACATTTAGACGATTGCTAGTAAATGTGCAAAATAAGTGGCAGAAACAGCAATTCTTAAATGCATGACCATTCAACATAAATTGCATCTGTGTGGCGAACCTTGTACTGGTTACACTGGTTCAGAGAAAGCGTGCAGTGGCATTTGCACTGATGCCCATTAGAACCACTGTTGCACCAAGTGAAAAGACCTTGCACTCAGAGAGCAAACTACTATTCCCAACAAGATCATTTTAATCCTCTACTCAATGTATAGCCAAAGAACCCCAGCACCATGGCTGGAACTTCTTCCTCTGAATATTCTGACCCCCACTGCCTGTGCACCATGATTGGAGTGTTGTTGTACAAGGAGCAAACACTGAGGAGATGAAATAATGCAGACACCAACGATTCACTTAATGGTGCCCCTGACCTCAAAATACCATATTGAATGGCTGCAGGAACTGTGCCTTTTCTTCTTGCCCATGAAGGACTGGTACTGTGCAGAGCAGTGCAGACGCTTAGGAGACAAAAGGCTACTGACAGCAAACATCCAATGGTACTTTTGAGCTCACACACTCAAATTGCACCTCTGTCAGAGGAAGAGTGCAGACGTCACTGGCGATGTTGTGGAAGGAGACAAGTGCCCAGGCATGGAAAACAGTGCATGATGCAGTGTGTAAATGCCGAGTGGCAGAAAGCAATGGAGAGCACCCTGTCACTATTCTCTTCCTATTCCTAGTGTCTAGAACCATGGTTTAATTTCAAATGCTGTGAGGTTGCTGTGTCGAGCCGCCAACCTCTCAGCCCCCTACACACTGCTCTCCATTAGGATTACAGCTCAGTAGGCTCTCCAAAGAAGGCGGTGTGCAGTGACTCCTGGGTGCCCAGACCAGGACTACCGTGGTGCTTACTACTCTGCTTTTCCTGACGCTGTCTCCAAAGCAGTCTCTCAGACTGCCTGAAACTCCATACACCAATGACTGCCCTGTTGAGGAGTCTAAAACGTAAATTACATGGCCAACTACTATAATGGCAGAAGAAAGCTAATTGCCCAACTTTAAATATGAAAACTGGAGGCCAACCATTAAACAAATGGGGGCCTTAGGCATATTTCTATAATCATATGTTATGTTCCGTGAAAACAAGAGGTTGGCACACCAAATCTAAAAATGACGTTTATAATGACTAACCAGTGCCAAAAAAAGACATATTGCACCAGTTACTAGGTGAAATGTTTTACGTCTGATGTAAAAGTCCCTAGTGGCAGTAAGCATTTCTCCAGGCCACAGAAATTTAGATGATCTTGCCCGAGCACCATAGAATGCACGGAAGTGGCACAAACTGTGGTTCTTCCCACAGCATAAAACCATTAATCAAAAGAGAGACTGAAAAAGTTTGCACAAAAGGAAAGATTGGTCATGAAAATCCATCCAGAGCAAGAATACTGAAACTTAATACATATGTTCATGTTATAAAAAACATATAATGTTGTAGGCACATACCCCTTTTCTCCCAGATGTATTACTTTTAGCTCGGTTCCATATTTATTCTTTATCCATTTATTTCCCTGTTGCTGCGGATCTATCATCAGCGGCCACCGCTCACAGTTTGAAAGAATTGTTGCGTTTTCTGTTGACATCCTATCACTGGGCAGTCCTTCATTATTCCATGCTGCTACTGTTGCATCGTCGGTCAACATAGCAATCAGGTGGAGATCTTCTGTTATTGGAATGGGAACCTTCCAATCAGAAAGGAGAACAGCAGTCATGCATGGAGGCTAATCAGCACAGGTAAGCACAGAAAAATGAATGCAACAAATAGCACGTATCCTCAGTCAACATTTACAACAGACCAACAGAAGAAGGCCTTCTCAGAGATGAGGATTTGGATGTGAATGATAAATGGTGTTTACATTTATAGCACCATGAATTTGATTTTAATAATGGACTTCTTAGATGAACAATTTTTTTTAATGATCCATAACCAGATAGTACACTAGTTTGCATAAAGACAAATTAACTTTAGCCAGGGATAAAGAGGATATCTATGAGGGTGAATGAATAACACGTTCCATTGCTTTTGTAATGCATCTTTAATAAAGCTTTTTAGAAAGTAACTAACATTAGTAATCTCTTTACAACTGTTTTAGATTGGTCCATCTTTCTTGTTTTGAATACTAGCCTGTTGGACAGGTTGGTTCTAATGTGACCTACCGCAGTCTCTTGTGTTATGTTTTAATTATATGAAATAACTTCATAAACATTTTATTCGAGTTTCAGCTTTCTTCAAAATGCAGTTTTTGTTTAACTTTCTCCATTTTTATACATTATACTTCAAAATATACATAGCCTATCACAAACATATGAACATTAAATTGTAGAATCCGATAACCATACATATATGCCTTACTTGCATTGGTCCACTACCCACTTTGTGGTCACTGGTGTGCTTATCCTTAATCTAAGCTGTTCTTTTGATCGTGTACAATGTGAGGGTTTTTTTTGCAAAACATGGGTCGTTTTTCCCTTTCAACTAGAACATTCTACACCAAGTGCACTATTTTTGAATGGCGTAGCATATTTTTTAGGGTCAAACAACCCTTTTCTGTTATTTCCACTCTGTAGCATATTTTTAAGTGCCAAACAACCCCTTTATATTATTTCCCCTCTTTTTATTTGGGAACACGTCGATGTTCATGGACAAATCTGAAAGAAACAAAAGTTTTTAGTCGCCTGATTTTTTTCTAAGTGATTCCAACCAATCAATGACAGCTCTGTTCGAGAGAATTGGAATTCAGTGAGTATTCAGGGTATTCTTATTGAACAAGTATGATATAACATAGATATTGCATAACAAAGGTTCTCTCCAATTTAAAGCATTCAGAATTGCTACTTGACCAGAATCAATATTTTTTATATTTGAATGGCTTTCACATTGCATTGTGCTTCCCTGTCGATTCTCTTATCATCAGAGGCAGTTACATTTCTTTAAAAGTTGTTTATGAAACTGTGAAACGCCTGTGTTGATAGAAAGTTATTTTCCAGTACTATATTCAATTTGTGAGCACCACACTTCCCTTATGTGCTGTAGTGTTTTTTAACCGTGTCAAAATACGTTACTATACAGAATAATACGATCTGCAATCTGGGACTTTTTCCTGTCAGATCCCACAGTCATCCTGTAGCCCCATGGGATTAATCCTCTTTAAGAATATGAGGTCGGGAAACTTACAAGGAGAATGAAGGATCACCACTGCGAAATTAACAATTTACCACAGGTGAACAAAATCTTACATTTAAGGTTAGTTCTAAGAAACAAAATGTATGGTCAAGCCACCACTTATTATATCCTATTTTACGGAAGATTTTCTGCCCACACTAATCCAGAAATAGCATTATCTACTTTTACCAAGACTTCCCTGTCAATTTTCAAAGTGATAG
Source organism: Calotriton arnoldi (assembly GCA_963921515.1). Lineage (NCBI taxonomy): Eukaryota > Metazoa > Chordata > Amphibia > Caudata > Salamandridae > Calotriton > Calotriton arnoldi. The sequence goes on from CAWUFW010002729.1 coordinate 1,982,780, forward strand.
CATGAGGAGAAACAGTAAAGTAGGCACAAGATTATTTCTTAAAATGTATTCTGTCTGCTAAAGGTAAATGAGAGGCTTTTACCTTTTCAATTGTTTAATAGTGTTAATTATCCTGTACATTTAGTTGCAACATTTCCTGTGCAGTGAAATACGTCTCAAGAGATTTTGGGCATTGGAATTCAGTTAAATTTTACAAATTCTCGCCTGTGACAATTATTTTGTAGTATTGATGTAATTATTTTGCTTTGCTTTTTGTGTGGGTTAAAGGCACCACTGATGGGCCATTTTGAGTCTGTACGTCTATTTCGGAACACTGCATGAAGTCATACTGCCCCCTACTGCCTGTTGTTACATTAATATGTGAGACTGGGATGAGTAAACATATTTATTATTTTAATGGTCTTTTTTATTAGGTGTTTACAATTTTAATAGCGTATTTAAATGTAAACTGAGTCTAGGATATTCATTCTCTGGCAGGCTTTATTAGTGAGAACTTATATTATTTGACATTGTGTGCCGCTCACCAATACCAGTACACAGTCGCGATTAGCAAGCTTCAGTAGGTGGCAAAGTCTGGTACAAGAAAATGCTCTTTTTTCGAGACAACGTGATACACTGATTTAAGAAGTTTTAGATTTCTGACCTAGGCACGAGTAGGCTCACTTTAAGATCTCATTGAACTTTTTTTTCCAACAAGCCTGTTGCTTATGAAAAGTGAACAACCCAGAAGTCTACTTCAGTTTGCCAACAATACATACTCGACAGACAAACTGTGGTAAAAATGTCTCTATCAAAAATGAAGCCCCATGATCGTTGCAAATAGAAATGCTCGCGCCTGCACCACCATATCCTGGGAAAGAAACTGCAACTTTAAATTGAACGTCCGGGTCTCTCAACCCTCACCATCTAATCTGCTCCCAATCCCACAAGCTCTCCTTCCCCCTGTAAAAACATCCCACATGCATCTACTCCTTCACTTCCAGCACTATAGAGGCACCATTCTGACACCACAACTCGCCTACACCCACCTTTAGTAGGATCCAGAAACTCATCTTTCCCCTAACACAACTCTTCAGCCTAACACCACCTCAAACCTCTCAATATCCCCATACTTCTGCACTACACTACCTTTATGTTGCAAAATGGGTTCTATCCATTTAGTACTCTACCATTTTTTGATCACCCAGTTTTGGACTTTTGTCCGTGGGCGAGTCTCACTACTTGTGTCTCAACAATTGTAATCACATGGTAAATGGGCTGAGCATGTTTACCATTAGTGTCCGCCTTTTAAGATTAGGCCGCTGTGACGAGGCAAGGGGAAGGGGCACTTGGATAGTTAAACATGAACAAGGGTGCACAACGCATGTGCAACCATGTGAGAGCTGCTGTGAGAGACCACCTCTGTGTGCAGCCCGGTAATTGTGCACAGGTAGCCTGGCACAGTGGGGACTCTGCAAAGTTAGATATTGACCTGGGGTAGGCCTTATAATAGTAGTGGGCACTCATAGGTAAAGTCAGTATGATTTACTGTAATGTCTGCAGTGACACTATTATACATATCAGGTGATATCTGCCTTAGTGTGCAGTTTGGCTTCCCTTTGGCTTACAAAGTCCAGCAAGATATCAAACTGGGTGTAAAAAGTGTGCACCAAGAGTGAATATGAAGGTCACATGCAGATATATGTACGCCTTATGGGTCATCCAGAATTTTCATATATCTCTGGCTCTGCTCAGGATCATAGCCCAGGCATTTTGTCACCTTGCTGTGCCAAGTTAATTACATTGCTCCCCAGCAGAGGGAACAAAGGCCCCCGCACACAAAAGGAATAATTAATAGTTATTCCCTCAGCTCCCGGGGAGGAAGGGGTGGGGAACACACTCTATACATGCAAAGTCAAAATTGTAAATGGCCAAGCAAACAATCAAGGGTTTAAAATGATTATGGGATTGTGTGATAACAGTAACGTAAAAAAAAACATCACGTTTTGGTGTAATGTGCATCATTTGGGACGATGGTACTTTGTTTTGAGAGCTTATTTGCATAAATACAGAAGGTCAGGATTAGCTTCTCATTCATCCCACCACATGATAAATATCAAGGTTAAAAGGTTCAGAGTCTGGAGCCTGTCTGACCAGGAATAACCTGTTAGTGAAAGGCTCCAAACCTAAAGGCTAATCTTTACATGTGTACGTTTTCTCTGAGGATGTAAGGGGATATTGCCTTGTGAGTAACCCTTAAATGGTCCCAGACAACTCTTCCAAAATCCTATAATTGTGAAGTATGCCTCTCAGCTAACTGCATCATCAACAGAAGCAATAATTCGTTTAGGCCATAAAGCTGAGAGCCTGAGACTATCATAATGCTAAATGTATGGGATAACATTGGCTAGGACTTTTATCCAAGATCCAACAAGCAAGTAGTAACAAACGATATGAAATAAGAACAAAACAAAAGTGTCTCTGTAGTTAAAACAACATTGTTGTCACTCTGCTAGCAGTCAGCAGATGTTCTCTTATTATTTTCAAGAAATCAGGTTTGGGCAGAATGGATAGAAATAGGGAGATTATTCCAGAGGTCAAGAGTGTGAAGTGTGAAGGAACAAAAATGCATAGAAGCGCATGAAGAATGGCAAACAGAGAGAAGAAACTGTGAACCAGAGCAAGGTGAACGAGTCAGGGTGAAGGCCACCAAAGCTGTGCCTGATTGGGAGAAAAACAAGGATGATGAGAAGAGGAAATAGGAGACAGATGCAGGAATATTGAATTGATTGAAGTGGAGTAAGAACATATTTTGAAAGACCAAGGTATGATGAAGAGCAATGGATGACAAGAAAACAGAGATTAAAGAAGTAGTTTGAGTGAAGAAAATGTAGTAGGGTTGCTTTTTGGATGTTTTAAAAACACAAGAAACAATGTTTTTACAACTGATGGAAGTTGCTTGGAAAAAGCCAATAATGAAACAAAGACGATTCTGAGGTTCCAGTTAAAAAAGAATCTTAGTTTACTTCGTCCTGAATTATCAGATCACGAAAAAGCCAGTGAAAGGGGAAAATGAAAAACTGATCAGGGAATTATCAATATAAAACTTTGTATTAAAACCAAAAAGTAAATAATAGAAGACTAATAGTATATGCTGAAAATAGTGGAGGGGAATATTTTAAAGAACAGGGTAAAACGACGATTCAGCCTCTTTTCAGACAATTGAGGAGCGATCAGTGAGACACTAATGTAACCATTTAACCAGACGTCCCAATATTTTTAGAGAGAATAAATAAAAATTGAATATCCATTGTGTCAAAAGCATAAGAGAGATGAAGAAGAAGAAAAATAGAAGACTGTTTATTGTGACATGCATGAACTAGAGAGTCTGGCACAGAAAGAAGTGCTGACTCAGTAGAATAGCTAGGACGAAAACCAGACAGAAAAGGGGAAAGAAGGCTATTGACCTGAAAGAAGAGAAGTGTTTAGAGAACCAATACATTCCAGTATTTCAGAAAGAAACAGAAATAGAGAAAGATCATTAGGTTCAAGATTAGGCTTTTCAATAAACAAAATAACTATGGTAGATTTGAAAGAAGAGGGTAAGGAACCAATAAGTAGGAGATACATTGAAAAGAGAGGCTAGATAAGTTGTTAGCAAAGGATAAATAAAATTTTCACCAAAGGGAAAGTAATGAAAAAGAAGGAAATGCATATTATGAACAGACACTGCCTTTGGATTAACAGGGTCGTAAGACATGATCAGATCCTCGACATGAAAACTTGCTGCTTTCCATTCACACATCAAACATCTCTCTCCGACATAAATCCAATTAGGATGCCTCAGCAATCCAATGTGATATCACATGCTCTGGATTGCTCAGATGAAGTCACACTACAAATGCAACTCCAGGTATACATATGCTCTAGAAAGGCATCTGGTTTTAAGTGCACTGCACATCCACTCTCCTGCAGGAAGCAAACTACTAAAGTGAGCTCTAGCTTCCTGTGAGTAAAACAAAAAGTTGAAATTGACTCAACAGCTAGGTCTATGAAATGTCACAATAATGACTGATAATCCTGAAACAGCAACTTCCACTGCTTCTAAATACAGAGTCAACTCTATGAACCTATTAATATGGGCTGCAGTCACATGTGAAGCCTATTGAAATTTTGGATGTATCCTTAAATTTGTGGATCAGGACACTGGTGAGGGGAAAGTTTTTTTTCACAACAGTGAGTGGACTTCCTTAACCCATGGCAGAAGAAAAAGCATTTGGAAACAGTTATTATTTTAAACAGATGCACAATTAATGTCACGAGTACATTCTATGTCTACATCTCAGTTTACTGATTCTGTTGTAGTTTAATTTCTATCATGCAAAGGGCCTCAAGAAAAGTTGTGCTTGCTTCAGATCTTTTAACTGGCTTTTCAAATACAAAAATGGATCATCTCATGTTCAAACTGTACTTCTCATTTCTCTTAAACCACACTTGAAGTAGTTCTCATCTAGTGTCAATTTTATTAAACTTTACCTTTTGTGACCTGAGAAAAGGAATCCACATTCTCTCCACCAATTCGTGCCTGTATGACGTCGTGAATGATCCAACGTAAGATACAAAAGCAGTCGCCAGCAGAACATCCCCACACACTGTCTTTTCTTGGGTTTCAAAAGATTTAATGGATTGAGTCCAACGTACTTTTTCAGACTACAAGACATAAGATGAATGGTTGCATGAGCGAATCATACACAGCAATTTAGGAAACATGCAAGAGAAAAAATAAGGAAAAAAACAAAGGCTCAAGCAACGAAAAATATTTATTGTTACAGAAATAACTGGAAACAAAAGTTTATAATTGTAATTATTTAATTAAAATTCCTAGAGTGACTGAGGTTAGACATAAGTACCAAGAAAATAGAAATATACATGCCGGTGTGGTGGAAAGCAGGCCTATCACGTTCGGGAGGAGGGCAAGGGGCAGGGGAATTGAGGAAAGACATACCATTAAGGACAGAGCAAAATTCAAACAAAGGAGGAAGGAAAAACTTGGGAGATATGGAGACAGAGCATGAGTTGGTGCAGCAACACACAGTGACTAAGAGAGGCAAACCTAAAACTGCCATACTGAAGCCATTGATTTTTGTGGTGTTAATAAGACTAACACTGTTATTTTAGAACGGAATATAAATAAAGGCTCAGAACAGCATACCCAATAACTTTGAAGGTACTTACCTATGTTTTCGATAGTCACAAAGTCCTTCTGGATAGTAAGGAATTTCTCAGATTTTTCAGACTGGACTTTTAAACACAACATTATTGCAAAGAAACCCCTGTTTCAATTAGAATGTTAATGCTTGATTTACCTTTCATGAGAAGGAATCTGATTATCTAAATGGTAATGGTGATGGTTAGTAGAGTGGTTTAATACTTTCATTACCTACATTTTGATGGTTTGCAGAATTAAGTTGAAAACAAGGAAATTATAACGCATTACATAATAATTGTGGAAACATAATAGAAGAGACATAGTGGTGGAGAGAGAAGGCGACGGTATGTCCAAAATCAGAGTCATTTCCAAATGTCACCAGACCCCAAAAGACAATATAGGAATATATTGCATAAGTTAATAATTTTTGTTTTAAAATATGTGTTTATTTTGGTGCAAATAGTATGAAAAAACTGATTTTATTAAAAAAGGGAAAGGTTTATTGAAAACAGTAATTGAAATATCGGGCTATGCTGTAGTGAAAAGAAGACAAAACTAATAAACTATGAATCTAAGAATCCAGGGTTTCCTTGAAAGACAAATTCTGTCTAAAGCAATCAAAGATTTTAAAGCTACTTCCAGCAAGGCAGAAATTAACAATGGCCATGAGTGCTATTAGAATGTTCAGCTTTGATGATTAGACTCTTGATTTTACAATACCCAGTGGGCGGTTGAATGACAGAACGCCTTTACAACGCAGTCGGTACCCCGTGTGTGACGTTACCACGTGTTACTTTAGCACGCAAGTCATTACAATGACTTGCTTTAAGGGGTGCTGGACTTTGTAATTGTATAAATGACTGCTCCAACTCTAGTCTACGCAATAGTAGGGAAGGAGTTGGACTCAAAAATCCAACACCAGTTCAACAACACGCCCCCTACAGCAAGTTGTTGTAATGACTTGCGTGGTAAAGCAACGTGTGGTATTGTCACAGGGTAAAGGATGTTTCCCCCAGTGGCCATGCTGAGAGATTTTTGAAGCTACTCCTGCAATGGTCAGTCAAAAATAGGCTCTGATTGTATTTGGAGTGTTCACGTTTAGATTAAGTTTCACAAATAAACTGCTAATTAAACAATCAGCAATGGCTAAACGCAGAGATGTTTGAAGCCTTGATTGCAATTTGAATGCTCTACTTTTGCTTTTGCTTTCATGAAGAGATTACTAACTTAACAAAGTGAAGCCCTGCATAGCCTTTCTTCATGATGTAATTTCCTCAAAATCTGGAAACATTTTGTGCGTCCATATGAAATATGAGTTTTTATACCACTGCAGTTTGTGCTATATATTTTACACAGTGGCACCCGCCATTGTGTAGGTATAGTTAGGACCTAGTTCCCATAGGAAGAGCGTCTTTGGGTTGCTAGAAAATTTGTCACTGTTTAACAAATTTTCACGAAACTTTATAAAAAAAAGTTCATTCACCTGAGCTCCTTCTTTGAAAGTTTTGGGGTGATCAGTCAAGCCGGGACCAAACAAAGGTGGTCCCAAAACACAAATTCCCCATGCAATTTCCATGGGGATTTTCAAACAGCACAATAGCCCAAACAGCTTAACAAAATTGCTCAAAATTTGGGAGAAAGCTAGATCTTTACCCAGAAAGGGTGCTTTTTATGATTTGGTGAAAATCCGTTCAGTAGTTTTTGAAAAATTAAGGTTTAAAATATTTGAATATCTGAATGGCTGGACTCTCAGGAAGCTCGCTAGAGTCCTGCGGGAATACAACTCCAAATAATAGAGCCATCTGATTGGCTAAGGGGCTTACTCCCCATCACTCACCATGCTCCCGCGTGCCTCTGTGTGTATTGGGCCGCAACATGAGCAGCTGCCATTTCAGGACATTGGGACTCAGTCCCTGTGTCCTGAAATAAATAAGAAAATAAGGTATAGGGGTGCTGGGTGCAAGGTTGGGGTACTCTGACTCCCTGGACCTTGTGGGGGGTTCCCAGAGAGATTCCCCCAGAGCAAAAAAAAAGCCCCCAAAAGAGTCAGCAGGATTGATTGACAATTAAAAAAAAGAGTAGGGGTTGTGAGTGTCCGTGGTGGGTTGGCAGCTTATGGGTGGTTGGCCGTGTGGGTTGGGGGTGTGTTGGATGGGTCATATGTGTTGAAGGTTGGCTGCATGTTTGGTGTTGTGTGCAGGGCCTGGCCTAATGGCCAGGCCCTGTCTCCTACACCATGATGCTCGGCTAGGACCTACATTCATCCCCTTGCTGCACATAGCTTGTGGCAGTGTATGGGGGATGGTGACTGTCTGTGGGAGGGTAGGCATAGGACCAAAGGCTGTGCAAGGAAGGATGTCCTCCACAGGTGGTTGGGTGCAGGGCCAAGCCACGGATAGCTGGCTGGGGGGTAGGGGGAATGGTTGGCATAGTATTAGGTTACAAAATCCTAGAAAATCACTGGAAAATACTAAGACTAAAGTGACGTTAGAAAATATCAGTTTAACAATTTTAAACTACAAATGAAACACTGAAATTCACTAACTATGGCAATTTCAAGCAACTGTAACTCTCAGCGTCGCCATGCACTGCTTATCAACTCACTCATGAAATTCTATCACATTATTGATAACATCAATAAGAAATCTGAAATGACAATTGATGACCACACTGTGCATGGGGGTGGTGCAAGTTATAGTTAATTGAAATATGTGTAACTAGTAAATTTCAGTGGGCTTTTTTATAGGTTTAAAATAAATGTTCCATTTAAATTGTGATTTTGACCTAACTATATTGTCACTTTAACCTTCGGTTTTTTTCAGTGAATCATATATATATATATATATATATATATATATATATTTATATTCACTGAAAAAACCATAGGTTTTAGGGACAGTTATAGTTAGTTGGACATTGCACTCGTACAAAACCCGTGAAATTCCCCCGTTATAGTTAGTTCAGCTAACTATAACTCGCGCCCCGCAATGCACTGCTGATGACGTCACATATTACATCACTCATGACATGGTCAGTGACATCACTGATGACATCACTGATGACATCTCAAATGACATCACTGATTACATCATCCACGTGATAATCTGATGCACCTCCTCACACCCTAATATAACCTTTGATACAATCACTCTAAATTACAGACTGCCATTCGCAAAACCATAGACACTCCAACACCAATAACTACATACCCACTCACTGATTCTTAGGTCTACACACACATCCACTCCCTCACCCGTACAGTCACTCATACTTACGGTCACTCAGTACAGGACTATCATATGCACTCATAATCCTATATAGACACTCAAACACCGCCACTCATCCATAGAGGTACTCACAAACCTAGTCAGTCATGCAAATAATTAAACACACTGCCATTTACTCACCTATACAGTTATACACACACCAGCTCACTTACTCATACAAATACTAGCACATTCTTACGCTCTTATACAATCACTGATACAAGCACACACTTATCCATACAGTCACTAACACAATCACACACTCTCGCTTATAGCTATTTATATACTCCAACACACATATATACTGCCTTTCACATATGTAGTTACTCACACATGTACCACTGGGACATACATTCACTCACTAACACACTCTTACACACACTTACCCACCCATACAGTCTATCACAGATGCACTCTTGAAACCATCCACCCAGTGAATCACCCACTCACACATCTATGCACAGAGTCGCACACACCCTACCCACACAAACACTCAGGCACCGATACAGATACTCAGACAACCAATCAATAACTCATATAGACACTCATGTAGCTATTCACAAACCCATGCAGCCACTTACACAGCAACAGACAGACGGATATAGACATTCACCCATTTTAGTCACTAACCCATGCATTCAATAAGATACGTTGAATCACTCACTTATAGAGTTAGTCACGCACCTACTAAATCATCCATACAGACACTTATACACCCACTCATTCTTCAATACACCTTTCCCTATATATATTACAAATATTTAAACTTTACAGAAACACACAGTCACTAGATGATGTCATCAGTGATGTCATTTGAGATGTCATCAGTGATGTCATCAGTGATGTCACTGACCATGTCATGAGTGATGTAATATGTGACGTCATCAGCAGTGCATTGCGGGGCGCGAGTTATAGTTAGCTGAACTAACTATAACGGGGGAATTTCACGGGTTTTGTACGAGTGCAATGTCCAACTAACTATAACTGTCCCTAAAACCTATGGTTTTTTCAGTGAATTTGTAAGGTTTTTTAAATGCTAATTTCTAACTATAACGTGCCTGAAACCTATGTTTTTTTCAGTGAATTTCAAAGGTTTTTTAAATGCTAATTCCTAACTATAACATGTCTGAAATCTATGGTTTTTTTCAGTGAATTTCAAAGGTTTTGTAAATGACAATTTTTAAATGTATTAATTGTTATATTTACTTTTTTGATACTGATTTACAATTTTTTTTAAAACTATTTATTTTTTGATATTTTATTTTTAAAATTACATTGTAATTACATTATACATTACATTACAAAATATACTTTCTCAGAATGAATTACTTTAGTTTAAATACTTTGCAAATAGGCAATAGACTTTTAAGTACAGTAGTTACAGTTGTTGCAATGGGCAACACAATTTCAAACACAATGCAACATTGAGCTCAATGTGAATTTCTAGTTAAATGCAATTAGTTACTTTATGGATTACTTTTCTAACCACATGACTGGATCCTAGATTCAGTCCTGGGACATCTCCTGTAAACAGTTGAGTAAAAGCGTTTTGGTTACAGTAGTGATTTTTAAGGAATATTATTGTATTTTAAAAGTTGACACTTAGAAACTTCTTCACATAGAATCACCAATGTTATCCTATGGGAGGAAATTCACTTAGCACGTAAGTAATGTTATCGTTACTTTTTCTTACTCAGTGGTGGATCCTGGATCCAGCACTGGTGCATCTCCTGTAAACAGTTGAAAGAATGCGTTTAAGTCATACAGGCGATTTTTAAGGAATATTTGTAGTTTGTGAAAATCGACACTTTGAAACTTTTCTGCTGAAAACCAGACAATGGATTCCTATGGAAGGAAATACAAATTACTGGTAAGTACGGTTAGAATTACTTTTCAGGGTCAGTGCTGGGCTAAAAGATGCAGCACTGGGTTCTCTCCTGATAACAGGTGAGTAAATCAGAATTCGTAGTTCGGCTGATTTTAGAGGAATATTATAAAGTTAAAAAACTCCACACTTAGAAGAATTTCCAAGTGAAACCAGTCAATGTTAGCCTATGGAAGGAAATTCAAGTTACTGGTAAGTACGGTTAGAATTACTTTTCAGGATCTGTACTGGGCTCAAAGATGCAGCACTGAGGTCTCTCCTGATAACAGGTGAGTAAATCGGAATTCATAGTTCGGCTGATTTTAGAGGAATATTTGTATGTTTCAAAAATCGACACAAACTTTTTCAGCAAAAAGCAGGCAATGATATCCTATGGAAGGAAATTCAAGTTACTGGTAAGTACGGTTAAAATTACTTTTCAGGATCAGTACTGGGCTCAAAGATGCAGCACTGAGGTCTCTCCTGATAACAGGTGAGTAAATTGGAATTCGTAGTTCGGCTGATTTTAGAGGAATATTATAAAGTTCCAAAACTCCACACTTAGAAGAATTTCCAAGTGAAACCAGTCAATGTTAGCCTATGGAAGGAAATTCAAGTTACTGGTAAGTACGGTTAAAATTACTTTTCAGGATCAGTACTGGGCTCAAAGATGCAGCACTGAGGTCTCTCCTGATAACAGGTGAGTAAATCGGAATTCGTAGTTCGGCTGATTTTAGAGGAATATTTGCAATGGTGAAGGAAGGGGGTGGGGCCTGAGGTGACATGTCTGCAAACACGCCCTGTGGCGCGTTTTAAGTTGGAGAATTAATTCCTCCTCAATCCCGAGGGTCCCTAGGGGCCAACTAGCCCACCAGATACCTCCAGTATGCGCCAGAGAGCTGTGTTGTAGAGAGGTGTTCAGAGGCCACGCCCCTTTTTACAACACTCTGCAACGCAGCTCCGTGGCGCTTACTGGAGGTACCTGGTGGGCTAGTTGGCCCCAGGGACCCTCAGGATTGAAGGGGATTTAATTCCCCATCTTAAAACACGCCATGGGGCCTGTTTGCACACATGTCACCTGAAGCCCCGCCCCCTCCCTTCACCACTGTGCAAACGCGCCCCGTGGCGCATTTTAAGTTGGGGGATTAAGTCCCCTTGAATCCTGAGGGTCCCTGGAGTCCAACTAGCCCACCATGTACCTCCAAAAAGCACCACAGAGCTGCGTTGCAGAGAGGTGTAAAAAGGGGCGTGGCCTCTGTACACCTCTCTGCAATGCAGCCCCCTGGCGCATACTGGAGGTTCCTGGTGGGCTAGTTGGCCCCCAGGGACCCCCAGTATTCAAGGGGAATTCGTTCCCCCTCTGCAAACGTGCCAGGGGGCGCGTTTGCAGAGTGGTAAAGGAAGGGGGCGGGGCCTGCGGCACAATCGTTTTTTTGTTGTTTTTTTTTTTTTTTCCGAAGGGGGGCTGTGTGGCCCCCCTTCCTTTTTCCTTTTTTTGGGCCCTGGGGACCCCATCCCGCTAACATGCAGCTCCCCATGTGGAAAAGCAATCTGCTTTGAATTTTGGAAGAGAGAAAGCAGTTTGCTATGACAGGACGGGAGCCGCAAGGCTCCCGTCCTGTCATACCAAACAGCAGTGTCCCAGGACACCCCAGGCACCCCAGGACACTGCAGGAGCCGGCCCTGGGGGTGGCGGTCCCCAGGGCCATCAAGGGCTCCAGGAGGGGGGCCACGCGGCCCCCCTCCCAACATCGTGAAAGCCCCGGGGAGGTGGTGGTCCCCGGGGCTTCGGGGGTCCGAAACGGACCCCCACATTTGTTTAATTAGTGCCCCGGGGAGGTGGCGGTCCCCGGGGCGTGTGGGGGGGCTCGAGCCCCCCCACACAGGTAATTTAATTTTAAAAAAAGAAGCCCCGGGGGGGTGGCGGTCCCCGGGGCTGCGGGAGGGCCCAGTGCCCTCCCGCACAATTTAAAATTCAAAGCCCCAGGGGGTGGCGGTCCCCGGGGCTTGGGGGGCCTTAGAGGCCCCCCAAACCATTTTTTATTAACCCCCCGCATGCCCCCGGGACTTGGCCCACCCGGGGGCCAAAATACAAAGAAGCGCGGGTTCCGCGCACCCAGCGCGTTTTTTGCCTAGGGGGTCAGGGTGTTTCTACCCTGCCCCCTTTTTGCATTTTACGCAGTTGTTTTACTGCTTTCTACCGAGGAACAAGATGGCTGCCAACACTTCCTGGTTTGGAGTGTTGACAGCCAATTAGCATGCAGCTCGTGATCGGAAGGGTGCGCGGATCCACCGCGGCCATAGATATCGAAACTTTTATTTTGGATTTTCTCAGCAACTACTGAATGGATTTACACCATTTTTAAAAAAGGTGCTTTCTGAACCAAGCACTACCTTTTTGCCAAATTTGGTGTAATTCCGTTCAGCAGTTTTTGCTGTAGCCTTGCATAAAGTTTCCTATGGGAAATTGATTTTTTCACTCTTATTTTTTGAATTTCTCCGCAACTACTGAACGGATTTACACCATTTAAAAAAAAGGTCGCTTTCTGAACCAAGCGCTACCTTTTTGAAAAATTTGGTGTAATTCCGTTCAGCAGTTCGGGCTGTAGCCGTGGCTAAAATTTCCTATGGGAATTAACATGGAGAAAACACGTTTTGGGACCCCCCTTTTTTCTCGGCCCCTGCTTGATGGATCACCCCGAAACTTTCAAGACAGGAGCGGACCAGAGCGCCGCACTAGTTTTGAAAATGTCGCGATGATTCGTCAAACGACGCCAAAGTTATTGGGAATAGAATGTTATGAATTTCCTATGGATAATAGGTCCTAACTATAATTATCTACTGGCGACCGCCAGTAGATAATATATATATATATATATATGTATATATATATATACATACATGTTAGCAGCTCCCCTTGCCCAAAAGCAATGCCGGCTCCTGCAGGAGGCGGGGAGCTGGCAGGGACCGTGGGGGCATTGATGCTCCCCCCACGGTCCCCAATGCTGTGGCCAGGCCCTGGGGGATGGGGTCCCCGGGGCCTGAGGTGGCCCAGGAGGGGGGCCACGTAGCCCCCCCTCCCCCCAAAAAAATTAAAATAAAGTCTGGCCAGGCCCCGGAGGATGGGGTCCCCGGGGCCATAATTGGCCTTAGGAGGGGGGTCACTCTGCCTCCCTCCGATAAATCTAAAATAAATAACGTCTCAGTAGGCCCCGGGGACCCCAATAGTGGCCTTAGTAAGGGGGGCCACGCGGCCCCCCTCCATAATTTTTTTCTAAAGAAAAAAACTGGCAGGCCCTGGAGGATGGGGTCCCCGGGGCGGATTACAAATAATGGAACTGGGGTGTTTTTTTTTTCTTTCTATTTTGGAGTCACGACTACAACGCGGCTCTCAGTGCGGCCCCCCATGTAACGTCACGTTGGATTTGCAAATCCGCCTCAAATAAATGATTTAGTAGTATATAATTTAGAAGGTAGTTTTGTGTTTGTGTAGTTGTTTTAAAGAGGTACTGTGATTGAAGTTAATGACAAGATTACAATTGATAGAGTTGTTAAAAATATATAAAATTAAAAATTAATAGTTAAACTTGAAAAGCGTGTTGTGTTCTAGTACATTGAATTCATGCTTTTGCAGATTCGCGTCGGGTGCGCCAATCCACAAAATTGAAAAAAAAAATATGTATGTGTAAAAAAAATGTATATTCACTATTGTGTTATAGGGTGGCTCTAAAAAGAGCCCTTGTTTTCATTATGACTTTGTTGTAGCTACATGTAAGTGCGGATGCAGAGTTTTAGGTTGTTGAGAAAGACTCTGTTCCCATGATCTGTGAAGTGTACTCTATCACTTCTGTAGATGTCATCCATATCAAAACGTAGATTGTTTTTATATATGGAGCCCATCCTATGGTCTCTGAGGTAAGCAGATACAGCTTTATTGACATTTTTACTAGCTTTTTAAATCTGTGGACAGAATTGATTTGACCACTTCCATTTCAGTCTTTGGCATATATTAGAGTATACAAAGACGGTTTGGGGGAAAAGCAACATTAATTGCGCAAAGGTATCCTTCATGAGCATTTCCAGTCCTACCCCAGTCAATGTGCCTAGGTCATTGCCACCACAGTGCACAATCCTGAGGTCAGGGGGTTGGAGATGCAAAAAGGATTTAACCAAAGGCATCAATTGGTGCCACTTTAATCCTCTCTGTGCAATTCATTTAATATCTACATTTTGTAAAGCTAGGTCTTTGTCAATACCTCTGTGTTCAGAATACCTTTTGCACCAGAAAACATAGCTGTGCCCAACAATCCATACTGTAAGCATCTTGAAGGGATGTCTGGAAGTAATGAAAACATGTCTGTAGCTGAGGTAGTCAGTTGGTAGAATGAGAGGTATCTAAAATGGTGGACAAGATGCTGTTTTTTTAAAAAGTAGAGAATTGATTGGCTGTTTAAGAACACTGTACACTCAAAAATAGGGTGCATGTTACTTTCTTTAAAAAGCATGTTTGTTATTGGTTAGTAAAAAATGTTTGAAAGGTACAGTAGATTGGATAAGCTCATAATTTGCAAACATCAACCAGACCTGCTGTTTGCATTTGCAACCTTGTGTGCTGAACTTGAAAATATGATGAACTTGTGACCTGTTAGTTCAGTTGAATGTTCCATGAACTGTTACTATGGAAACTGGCATTAAGCAGAATGGGGGAAGGGTTGAATGTTATCTGTGGTTTTAAAATATGGAATTGTAATTTATGTATAAGTGATATGTTATTAAAGTAAGATTTCCCAAGTCAGTACTATCTTTAGAAGTGGTGTGTTCTTACAAAATAGTGGTATTTTTATTTGTAATATATTTTTGAACTCCCGTATGGATTTGCGGCTCCATCGCGTTGGTGCACGGGGGAGTCGCGATTCCAAAAAATTCCAGAACCAGTTTGGGCACTTTTAGAAGTCAGTTGGTAAGGGCTAATATGTCTAACCAATAGAAACGTGTTTTACAATTTGAAATAATGTAGGAAGCAATGTGATTTGTTACTTACATGTATTTGTGTGGAGAAAGAGAGGGAAGGTTTGCCATTACTGGTTTTACCTTGCTGAGAGTGGTGCATTACATTGATTGTGTGCATAAGAACATTTTTTATGAGTTTGTGATATTTCATATTCTACAAATCAATTTGGAAGGTGAGTTATAAATTTGGGAGGTGTATTATGTAATAGCTTTATTTTGAATCTTTAAAAATTATTCAAGAACTGTAATGTTTGAAATTTATTATTAAATGTAGAGATGTGTATTGTAGTTTGTTTTATTGTAGTTAAATGTTGTTTGAAATAGATTCTGTATAGTAATATGTGTATATTGGAAGATGGATTAGTGATTATGGTAGTTTGTTTTAGTGTGTGGATATGTACATTTGTAGTCTACCGCATAATTTTAGGTGTCGCTTTTAAATTAGAAGTGCAGTCTGTCAATTTTTAATGTGTGCATGGACTTGTGTCTGAAGTATGTCTCTACTTGTATATGTATTTTGATATGTCTTATATATTTCAAGGTGCATGATGTATAACAAAGAGGTGTTGTTGCTTTTTATGTGGTAGGCTCAAGACTGTGAGTAGTAGTAGAATGGTGAAGATGCAGCACAAAAGTGTGGTTTAAAAGATGTTGACATAAGGTATTAGGCTACTTTTTATAAGTCTGTAGAGAGGTACAGTTGAAATATGCCACATAATATTTGGTGTTTGCTTGAAATTGGAAGTTTGTTGTGTGAATAATTCAGGTGTGTGTTGTGATAGACAGAAAGTCTGTAGTAGGAGATATATTCTGATATGTGTTATGTATCTGAAGATGCTAGATGTATAAAACACATGTATGCATCTATTTGTATATTTCTTTTATATATGATGCTGCTAGAAAAAGGTATAGACATATGCATGCATGCTTCCAGGAATATGGTGAGACTTATAGCAGAGACATGTGAAGGGTTTCTGCCTTGTATTTGGCTAGGTGTAACATTATAAGTAGTTGTAGAATGGTAAAGCAGCAGCACCATAGTGAGGTTTGAGATATGTTTGTAGAGATATTATTTATTAGAGTAATATGTATGATGTGTGGAAAGGTATATTTTATATATACCGCACAATTTTCAGTGTCTGTTTGAAATTTGAAGTATAGTCTGTGAAGTTGTGAGCTATGGATGGTGTTGTGACTGAGGTATGTCTCTACTTGCACATGTATTATAGTATGTGTTATGTGTATGATGATGATAGATGTATAAAACAGAAGTATATATTTATCTGTATATTACTTTTATATATGATGCTGGTAGCAAAAGGTAGAGACATATGTATGCATGCTTTTAGCAATATGGTGAGACTTAAAGTAGAGACTTGTGAAGGGTTGCTAGTTTATATTTGTGTAGTTCCAATAGCTTAAGTAGTTGCAGAATGGTGAAGCTGTAGCTCAAAACTGTTGTTTAAAACATGTTGGCAGATGAATTCGTGATTAGGGTATTTTCTATGAGTCTGGGGAAAGGTACACTTGAAATACACTGCAGGAATGTAGGTGTGTCTTTCACTACCCCTGCACTCCATCAATCACCCAGCCACTACCCCTGCAGTCCTCTGATCACCCAGCCACTACCCATGCACTTATATAATCATCCAGGCACTACCTTTTCACTCTTCCAATGACGCTGGTATTATCCTTGTAATTATGTAACCACTGAGTCAGTGCCCATGCAGTTTTAAAATCACCTAGGCAATACCTTCACAATCCTCCAATCACTCAGACACTACCACAGTACTACTTCAATCACCCAGGCAGTACCCATGCAGTTATAAAATGAACCAGGCAGTTCCTATGTACTCCTGTAATCCCCCAGATATTACCCCTCAACTCATGCAATCACTCTGATATAACCTATGTAGTCCTCTAATCACCCTGACATTACCTCTGCACTCATGCAATCACCAATGCATTAGCTATACACTAGTTGAATCACCCAGGAACTACCTTTACAATCCTCCTATCACTCAGACACTACCACAGTACTACTCCAATCACCCAGGCAGTACCCATGCAGTTATAAAATCACCCAGGCACTCCCCATGTACCTCTGTAATCCCCCAGACATTACCTCTGCACTCATGCAATCACTAATGCTTTAGCTATACACTGATTCAATGACCCAGGCACTATCCTTGCACTCCTTCAATCACCCTGTCAGGATCTATGCACTCCTCCAATCACTTAGGCAGTGCCCATGCTCTTATAAAATCACCCAGGCAGTTCTTATGTACTCCTGTAATCCCCCAGATATTACCCCTCAACTCATGCAATTACTCAGATATAACCTATGTAGTCTTCTAATCACCCAGACATTACCTCTGCACTCATGCAATCACCAATGCATTAGCTATACACTGATTCAATGACCCAGGCACTATCCTTGCACTCCTTCAATCACCCTGTCAGGATGTATGCACTCCTCCAATCACTTACCCAGCATGCACTTATAAAATCACCCAGGCACTACCTATGCACTTATGCACTCACCCAGGCACTATCCTAGTACTCCTCCAATAACCCAGGCAGTACCTTTGTTCTCATGCAATCACGTAGGCACTATCCCTGCACTCCTTCAATCACCCAGCCAGTACCCCTGCAGTCCTTTGATTACCCAGCCATTACCTATGCACTTATATAATCATCCAGGCACTACCTTTGCACTCTTCCAATCACGCTGGCACTATCTCTGTAATTATATAACCACTCAGCCTGTGCCCATGCAGTTGTAAAATCACCCAGGCACTACCTTTACAATCCTCCAATCACTCAGACACTACCTTAGTACTACTCCAATCACCCAGGCAGTACCCATGCAGTTATAAAACCACCCAGGCACTTCCTATGTACTTCTGTAATCCCCCAGACATTACCCCTGCATTCATGCAATCACTATCTTTGCACTCCTCCTATCACCCTGTCAGGATCTATACACTTCTCTAATCACTTAGGCAGTAGCCATGCACTTATAAAATTACCCAGGCAGTTCCTATGTACTCTTGTAATCCCCCAGATATTACCCCTCAACTTATGCAATCATCCAGACATTACCTATGTACTTCTCTAATCATCTAGACATTATCTCTGCACTCATGCAATCACTAATGCATTAGCTATATACTAGTTCAATCACCCAAGCACTACTTTTGCACTCCTCCAATGACTGTGTCAGGATTTATGCACCCCTCCAATCACTCTGCCAGTACCCATGCAGTTATAAAATCACTCAAGCACTACCTATGCACTTATGCAATCACCCAGGCAGTACTCTAGTACTCCTCCAATCACCAGGCAGTACCTTTATTCTCATGCAATCACCCACACACTATCCCTGCACTCCTTCAATCACCCAGTCACTACCCCTGCAGTCCTTCGATCACCCAGCCACTACCCATGCACTTATATAATCATCCAGGCACTACCTTTGCGCTCTTCCAATCACGCTGGCACTATCCTTGTAATTATGTAACCACTGAGCCAGTGCACATGCAGTTGTAAAATCACCCAGGCACTAACTTTACAATCCTCCAATCACTCAGACACTATCACAGTACTACTCCAATCACCCAGGCAGTACCCATGCAGTTATAAAATCACCCAGGCACTACCTATGTACTTCTGTAATTCCCCAGATATTACCTCTACACTCATGCAATCACTAATGCTTTAGTATATATGTAGTGCTCTACTCACCCAGACATTACCTCTGCACTCATGGAATCACCAATGCATTAGGTATACAATGGTTCAATCACCCAGGCACTACCCTTGCAGTCTTCCAATCACCCTGTCAGGATCTTTGCACTTCTCCAATCACTTAGGCAGTACCCATGCACTTATAAAATCACTCAGGTACTACCTATGCACTTATGCAACCACCCAGGCACCACCCTAGTACTCCTCCAATCACCCAGGCAGTACCTTTGTTCTCATGCAATCACCCAGGCACTACAGAGTGCACTTTAAATTTGATTTGGATAGCAGAGAAATCCTTTAGTTGTGCTCTGTGATTCTGTTGTATAGGTTGTGATGTCTTCTAATTGTAGGAATTGTGCAGTGTCTGACATATCTTTGCAATGCAATTAAAAATATTTTTTTATTTATACCTGAGAATATTTGTATATAATTATTTTAATAATATTAAATTATTTCGAAAGTATTTAAAGTTTCTTTGTTTTCAGATATTCATCATCATTAGTAATAAAGATTGAGTATGGCAAGAAAAGATCAAAAGAAAAGAAAAGAAAAAAAACAGTACTATTTAAAGGAAAGAGAAAAGGAGAAATTAGATGAAGTACAACATGTGACATTGAAGAAAAAGACTTCTGGTAAGAGAACTAAAGAATTTTTTAAAAGACTTTTAAAAAATGTAACGAATTTTCAAAATGGGGAAAAGAAAAAGAAAGGTAGTACAACCATTCAGAAGTAAACGGAAAAAGGACATATTTATGGAAAATCAGGTTATGGGAAAACAATCTATGTTGAAAGAAGGATGAAAGAATATAAAGACATAAGAAAGAGGATGTGTAAAAGTAGAGTACTACAAAATTCATTGAAAGATTGCAAAAAATATTTTTTTAAATCAGCATTTTACAAGAAAAAACAACAGATTGAAAGTGTAGTCGAAAAGGCTTTTGAATTGAAAAGAAGATTGTTTATATTAGTATTGAAGAGAATGAAAACATTGAATAAAACAATGCACTTTATGAAGGAGAAAAGTAAAAGAAAAAGACTGGTGAATAGAACTAACTTTTGCAAACTTTTTTCTGGTGAATGGAAGCACACATCTAGTACTGAACCTTTTTTAATGAAAAGAGTTATTTTCAACAAAATACATTAGTTCACGCAGTTGATACCCATGGTCATTGTTATGAGGTTAAAAACGGTTGTCTAATTGAAAAAGAAAAGATGGTTCCTAGAAATGTGGAAGAAGTAATAGCTGAAGAAGTTCAAGGGAGACGTACACAAGCTCCAGTGTATAAGTGGGATTGTAGTAGTATTTGTAGTATACGACAGGAATCTATTGATATTTTATGAAGTTTCTTACGAGATTATGGCAATAAAAGTGTTAAACAAAAGATTAAGATATTGCAAGGACTAGTTCCTTGTAAAGTGAGAAAATATACTAACTTGCAGGGTCATTCTCTGGCTTGTCTTTCCAGAAAAGTGTGTCAAAGTACTTTTCATCATTTAAGAATGTTAGCAGTAAATCATTCAGAAATGCGGAAGTTAGTAAGAAGATTGTACTATGTAAAAAGTCCTGCATTATCTTTAAGTGAAATAAACACAGCTCTTTTGCATGGTTCAGTATTGGATGTAAAAAAAGTTTCTGATGGTATACAGTTTCATTTCTTTGGTCCTCAAGAGGAGTGTATAGCAAGTGAGAGTTTCATAAGTGTAGGTGTTGAAGAAGAGGTGGAAGATAGTACTACTGAGAAGTTTGCAGAAGAAATTACAAAGTTTAAGGTAGTTTCTTGTGAAAAACCAAACTATGTTTGTATTTGTTGTCAACGTACTCACTATAGAACTCAAACTAGGAATGTTGATGTATATTTAAAAAGTGAAAAGGAAAACAATGATAAGTGGGAGCAATTTGGTGCTTATTTGTTGGTGTTATGTTAATCAGTACTTATAAAGCGCACGGCTACTCCACAGAGTGTCCCGGCGCTGGAAAGACCACAAGATAAAACAGAGAGCTCCAGACAAAGGATAGAAGAGAACCTATTGCTGAAATAGCCAGGTTTTTAATCGCTTCCTGAAACTGAGAAGATCCTGTACCTGTCTGATAGATAGTGGCAGACTGTTCCATAAAGGGGGGGCCTAGCACTTGATAGGAGCGCCCCCCAAGACGGGAGCGTACAAACTTAGGATTGGTCAACCTGAACTGCGATGAGGACCTTAAGGTCCGTCGTGGGACATAGTGCTGAATCCTCTTCCTAATGTACAGGGCCCCAGTGCTCTGGAGAGCTTTAAACGCCAGGACCAATGCCTTAAATTGTATCCTTTTCCTGACCGGTAACCAGTGCAGGAACTCCAGATGGGGGGACACTCGCTCTCTAAGTCTCACCATGAGAATGGCTCTGGCCGCCGCATTCTGCACCACCTGCAAACGGTTTAACAGGTAGTCCGGAAGTCCCAGGTACAGGACATTGACGTAGTCCAATCTCGATACAATCAGGGCCTGGACTACAGTCTTTCTATGAGATACCGGCAGCAAGGGGAGAAAGTTTTTCAACATTTTTAGTAGACCAAAGCAGGTGCCTGCCACCGATTGAATCTGAGCCTTCATGGACAATGCATCGTCGAACTTGACCCCTAGGTTCTTTACAGAGCTAACAGGTAGAGTGGGTGGGGACATGTTCTGGGGCCAAAATAAATGCCAAGCATCATGTGGTGCTGCACCAAAGAATATAATTTCAGATTTCTCTGGATTACACTTTAGCTGGTTCTGTCTGAGCCAAGAGAACACAGTCGTCAGGTACATATTGATCTCATCACCTCTGAACTCGGCACCCTTGTCACACTTGAACAGCAGTTGTGTATCGTCGGCATATGATACGATTTTAGCGCCAAGTGACTCCGCTAGAGGCGCCAAGGGGGCCACGTACACATTGAAAAGTGTCGGCCTCAAAATTGAGCCCTGTGGGACCTCGACCTCCATAGGGGAAAGGGTGCCGAAAAGGGGGGGGACCAGATCGTTTGCTGTCTTTCTCTTAGAAGGAGGAGAACCACCTGAGTACCGTGCCCCCAATGCCACACTCTCGGAGTCTCTGTAGGAGAAGGCTGTGGGGCACGGTATCAAAAGCCGCGGAAAGATCCAGCAGTATCAACACTGCCTTTCCCCCTTTGTCGAGTGTCTCCTTGATAGTTTCGGAGACTTCCAGTAAAGCTGTTTCAGTTCTAAAGTTGGCACGGAAGCAAATGGGTGGACTCTACAAAATCTGTGGTGACAAGATTCACGTATTTTTCCAAAACTTTGGAAAAGAAGGGCAGCAATGATATTGGTCTATAATTAGAGGCAATCGAAGGGTCAGCCGCTGGCTTCTTTAGAAGCGGCACAATCTTTGCATTTTTCCAGCAATCAGGCATCCGGCCCTCGCTCAGGGAGAAGTTTATAATCAAGTTGACAGCTGGGTTAATGCTTCCGCAATTGATGACAGTACATAGGCTGGGCATGAGTCCGCTGGAGAACCGGACTTAAGAGATTTCATTATCTCCAGAGACTTCTCCAGAGAAAAGAGCGGGAACTGCGTGAGGGTCAGCCCATTCCAAGGGTTATTGGGTGATGAATTTTCTTTCAACACTGTGGGCGGAGCCTCAAAAGAGTCTTGAATAGTTTTAATTTTGGCAAAGAAGTAACGTTCCAGATGGTTGGTCCATTCACATGTGGGTGTAAATGGACAGCCGACAGCACTGGGGGCTGAGAAATTCTTTACAATCTTGAAATTTCTTTGCTTTTATTCCTAGCGAGGTCAATTTTAGAGGAATAAAACAATTTCTTTTCCTCACATATTTTACGATAGTGGACTTTCAAAGCCTGTTTGTAGATGGTTCTGTCAGTCGGACTCAAACCATTCCGCCAGGCTCTCTCTAAGCGTTTGCAGGCGCTCTTGCTTTTTCTAAGAGATTCCGTGAACCAAGGGGCACAAGCTCTACCAGTAGGAGTGGGGCGAATGGTAGAGGGAGCAAGTTCGAGAGAACGGAGTAGGAGCCAATTCTTGAGGGAAGATACGTCGCGCTCTAGGTTCCCACTATAGGGAATAGGGTGTTGCCTGAGTGCATCACCTATCGCCTCAGGTGTAATCTTATGAAATGGTCTATAACTGCTCGGGCAGGGCTTACTATAGAGTTGGGGGCCACGTGATTCCTTAAGGACTCTGAAACCCAGGAGGAAGTGATCGGACCAGACAATTGGAAGGGGCAAATCTATCATGGCATTAGAAAAGATTTGATCCAAGGTATGCCCTTTATCATGAGTGGGAAGATGTACATACGGGACTAAATTAAAAATATCTAAGGATTCACGCAACCACGTGGGCTCTTGTTCTGCAGGTTTGTCCATATGAATGTTAAAATCCCCCAGCAGCAGATAGTGTTTATATTTAGCAGCGACAGGGGAGATGACATGACTAATGGACTCAATGAATTAACCGGCCGGACCAGGCGGCCGATAGATTAGAACACCTGCAACTGACTGATGGGCAGAAATGACCAAGAGGAAGCCGAGACCCTCAGCACCATCTATCTCCGCCGTAGGTAGTATAGAGCAGGAGAACAAATTTTTTAGGGTTGGACTCTGCACTTAGCCATGTCTCTGTCAGAAACATAATATCCGGCTTTCTCTCGAGCAGCAGATCATACAGCTGTAATTAATGATTTTTAACTGACCGGATATTTAGGAGCAGAGCCATCAGCTGACTCCTCACCCCAGGCGTGTGCTCTGCAAGGGTGTCCGAAATACCCAGCGCATTGCACTCCATCGTATCAGGGGGCAGCGCCACCCAGCCACAATATTTACAGGCAGGGATATTATCATCAGGGCGAAGAAGGAAGTGGGAGCGGCAGCTCACACACTTACCTATGTCCAGAAGCCTTGCTCTGCTATAACATATGTGTTTTGTAATGGTAAGGGGCACGCGGGCAGCGTGGCCAGCGCCGGCCACCTTCGGGACGCTGACAGGCGCAGACGGGCTTGCCTTAGGCGCACCTTCGGCGCACCAGCGGCACGCCTACTGCGCGCGTCCGCTGCTCGTTCGCGCCAGGTTAGCAACTAGAACGCTCAGTCCCCAAAATGGCGGATGAAGTGCTCCGATCGATTCTACCCACACCAGGTTCAATTCCCGCCAACCCCCCACATAACAAATTCAAACAGTGCTCAAGATTAAAAAGCGGTTTAAAACAAGTCACAGTTCATAAAATAACTAAGGGGTCGATTACGATGTCGGGCGGATCGCCACCGCCCGCTTGGCGGTGGCGATCCGCCCGCCATAATCGCCCGTCCGCCAACAAATTCCCCCCGCCATATTACCATGGCGGAGGGGAGCCCGGCAGACGGTAAGACCGTCCGCATGTTTTCCGCCCGGCCGAACAGTCGACCGGGCGGAAAGGGTTTAATATGGTGGCGGTGTCTGCAAGACACCGCCATCCATATTATGATGCCGGCGGAGATGAGCCTTTCCATGGTGGCGTCGCCGCCATGGAAAGGCTTGCGGTCTTGCTGTTGGGGGCCCGTTGCGGGCCCCCAGGGTGTTGGGGGGTGGGGGCTGCACATGGGGGTACCTATGGTACCCCCTGCATCTGCATGCACAAGGTGGCAGGCACCGCGCGGTGCCTGTCACGTTGTGCATGCAGATGCACAACATGCATTTCCAGCACTGTGGCGGGCGGTGTTGTGAGCACCGCCCGCCACAATGCTGGAAATGGGGGATGCCACCACCACCGTGGCATCCTAATCACATGTGCGGGACCGCCGCACACATAGCGGGCGGTCCCATTTACCGGGGCGATGGCGGGCGGACAAAGTCCGCCCGCCATCATAATCGGCCCCTAAGATTTTTAAAAACAGATTTTGTGCAAAATAGGCAAGATTGAGTGCGCAGACGAGCAGACGTAGGTGCAGCTAAATGCACTATCTCTGGGTCAGCCGCGTTCGCGCAGCGTCCCTTTTTGTAGTGGCCAGGTTAGCAACTAGAATGCTCACTCCCCAAAATGGCGGATGAAGTGCTCCGATCGATTCTACCCACACCGGGTTCAATTCCCGTCAACCCCCCACATAAATTCAAACAGTGCTCAAGATTTAAAAGCTGTTTAAAACAAGTCACAGTTCATAAAATAACTAAGATTTTTAAAAACAGATTTTGTGCAAAATAGGCAAGATTGAGTGCTCAGACGAGCAGACGTAGGTGCAGCTAACTGCACTATCTCTGGGTGGAAGGTCGTTTTGAGTTGGGTAGTGATCAACGTATTTGTAATATTGTTACAACAAATTAGAAGAGAATAAAATGCCAGCTAGAGCTGTACATAATAACCTAAACTTGGTAGCTATTCCTCCGGAACTGGTAGATTTAAATACGTATGAGTCCATTCTTATTCAATCTGTGCTCCCGTTTCAGGCTATAGTTCGTATGGAGCCTAAAACAAGTAAGCTGCCTCCAACAGATTTACAAAGAGGTTTAAAAGGAAGAGTTGTGTATTTACCTTTAGATTTTAAGAAAAATATTGAAACTGTTGATGTAGAGAGAGAGGAAAGTGAACCTGTATTTATTCTAGTTAATGGTTTACCAACAAAGAGTCGGAAAATATGGCAAGAGTTAGGAGATATCACCAAACTTCAAAAGGCTACATTATATCTTATACAAAACAATATTTACTATAAAAATGTATATGTGGAAGAACAAGAAATATCTTTAGAAGATGATAGAGAAATTTCAACTGGGCACATCGAAAAAGTGGACAATTCCAGGAGTGAAGAAATTTACGAACATTACAGTATACATCCTCTACTTTCAAAAGAAGTGATTGGAAACACTATTGAATTGTTCCAAATGAAGAAAGCAGAGGGAACTCCCATGAGTGTTTGGGAAAAAAGTTTAGAAGCTCATTGTTTTCCACAGCTCTTCCCCACTGGAAAAGATGGACGATATGATGAACGACCAGTACAGATTCCAGCTTCAGAATATCGTACGACATGATTGTACTCAGAAGATCCAAGATTTCGACAGTGTGTTCATCTTCTGTTTGAAAGTGACTTGTCTGGACTTTCATATGTAGTGAACCACATATTAAAAACAGGAGTTCATCTTGCACATGTTTCTGCACAGGAATTCTTGGACAACGTTCAACAAAGAGACGATCATTTAGAATCTCAGTTAATTAATTTGATGGCGTGTCAATGTGGTACTAATGAGTATTGGTATCGTCGTCACGGAGAACTTAAATGTATGTTAAGACACTTAGGAACCCTTACATGGTTTGTTATGCTTAGATGTGCTGAATATGCATGGGAAAATTTATTGAATTTCTACGAGAAGCAAATTCAAATGTAAAAAATATTGATTTGAAGACAGCTGGAGAACTGTGTTCGTTGGATCCTGTAAATGTGTGCAGATATTTTAATCATAGGTTTCAAGCTATGATGTCTTTTATCTGCAATAAAAATAATCTACCTCTTGGAGAAGTTATTGATTTCTTTTGGAGAAAGGAATACCAAGCCAGAGGTGCTCCCATATACACATGTTGTTATGGATCAAGAATGCACATAAATTTGGAAACGATTCTCATGAAACTGTTTTGTCTTTCATTGAAGACTATGTTACCTGTGCCATTCCAAAAAAAGGAGGAGAAAACAGCTTAAGACAACAGGTTTTATGGTTTCAAAGTCATCGATGTGGAAAATATTGTCGATGGAAATACACATCAAAGGGAAAATTTTATACAAAATGTCGTTTTGGATTCCCACGTCCAGTAATTTCAAAAGGAAGAGTCAACAGTTTTATGTCAGCAGTAAGGCATACTATAACTCGAAAATCTCCGAAGAATACTTACAACATAAAAAGAAGTGAAGGTTCAAAGTATATTAATGACTATAATCCAGTGATTTTGACAATGTGGAATGCAAACATGGATATCCAGTATTTTGCAGATAATCCGATTGCTTTTGCTCGTTATGTTACATCATATATAACCAAATCTGAAAAGACGGAGTTGAAAGAAATGTGGGAAGAGATTTCACAAGAGAAGACTCTTAGTAATAAATTGTACAGCTCTAGTTTGAAGATGCTTTCCCATCGAGAGAATGGATCCTACGAATGTTCGAATCGGTTGACATCTGCAAGTTTATATTCAAAGTCAAGAGGAATCATTTGGGTAAGTCTAGGTCTTGCTGCAACACGAAATCGAGTTTTGAAATCTCTACAAGAAATTGAATACTTAGCTTTGAATGAGCCGGAAAGTACAGATATTGTTAAAACAAATATGTTGGATACGTACGATCCCTAAAGGAGTCCACATCTGGAAAACATATGTCTCTATGAAGTACTGCAACACTAGAGTTTTAAGCGAAATGTTACAGAAAATATAAATGAAGAAAAATATGCAGTAATTGGATGTGATGGATGTTTGGTAAAACATGCCAAAGGAAATCTTATTAATCACAGGAAACTCAGTTGTGATACTCCAGATAAAAGGGAATTTTTCTATTTAGCACTTCTGCAACTCTTCAAGCCTTGGCGTACTGAAATGGAATTACTTGGAGATTTTGACTGCTACGAAGATTCTTTTAATGCATGTTAAGATAGCATTGAATGTACAATTTTTCCAAATTATCTACAAATGTTGAATGAAGAGATTGAACAAGAAACTACTACTGCAGCTGAAATAGCTAGAGATAGTTCTCAAGATAGTCAAAGTTCTGCTCCACTAAGTCAAGATCCACTAGGACAACCAATTCTTGAAAATGAAGCAGCAATAGCCATGAGTGAAGTAGAAATGGCAATGCAACAAGCACAACAGGATATTATTGAGTTGGGAAACATGGAAGAAGAACTAAATATTGAACAAAAAGAAATATATGAGCAAGTGATACAACAGATACAGCATGGTTTACTGCATGAAAAAAAATAATGCCAATGCACATCATTTAAACCTATTCGAATGTATATCAGTGGGCAAGCTAGAACAGGAAAAAGTTTCTTAATTAAACTTTTGACCAGTTATCTACACAAAACCACTGAGTCACATTTATCTTGTGTTGTAACTGCTCCAACTGGGTTAGCAGCACATAACATTAAAGGGATTACATTACATCGATTACTCATGCTACCAGTTGAACATGAAAATAAGTTGGAATATCACAAGCTATCTGGAGAAGCTTGTTATGAAGTTCCAAGAGTACTCAAGAAAATTAAACTTCTAATTATTGATGAGGTGAGCATGGTGTCAAACTTAATGCTTGCCTTTGTACATTTAAGAATGCAATAGATTTTAAAAACAGATTATGATGTTCTATTTGGAGGAAAACATGTAATTGTATTCGGCGACCTACTACAACTTACTCCTGTAAAAGGGCAACCTGTTTTTAAAACACTTGTCCATGAAGACACTAGGAAATCTTTGGGAAGTATTGGAAATGTCAACATTTGATCTCATTTTGAATATAAAGAACTTATTAAGAATATGCGACAAGCAAGCGATGAACATTAGGGAAACATTCTTCAAGATATTAGAATTGGTGTTTTGACTAAAGATGGTAAAGAAGCTTTACAAAGTCGGCTTTTAACAAACTTGTTTGCAAATGAAAACATAGCATCTGAAATAATGTACAAAAAATTGCAGAAAAGAAATCTATAGTTTGCCTAATGCCTACACTGCAAGAGTGTTCTACGTTCAATCAAGAACTTTTGAAATTGGAAAAACAACCAACAGTGAAAATGAAAGCTATTGATAAAATGGAACACGAAGGAGTTACTATTCTTCTCTCAGAGAAATTACATTCAATATTAGATTCTTTGGAAAAGTCGGTGTCTAAGACTGCAGGTTTAGAAAAGACTTTATATGTATGTGTAAAATGTCGGGTAATTTTTACGGCGTAATTTGAATGTAGAAGAAGGTTTGGTAAATGGAGCAATGGGAAAAGTTGTTGATTATGTAAATTTTCAGAACAGAGATGGAATTGAATTTTTGAAGATTAAATTTGATCAGATTGAAGAGGTAAAACAGATTGGACGTTGTGCTGTTTGTTATTTGCTTGTAAAAGACTTCTATGTTCGTAGAAAACAGTTTCCTCTTTCTTTAGCATATGCTGTAACCATTCATAAATCTCAAGGTTTAAGTGTAAACAGTGCTTTGGTAAATATTGGATGTACAGTGTTTAAAGAGGGCATGGCATAGGTTGCATTGTCTCGAGTAAGAACATTATCTGGTTTTTATTTGATTGATTTTGATGAGAAAAAGGATAGTGCTGATTCAAATTGTGTAATAGAGTATAATTGGTTAAGAAGACTGTATGCTCCTAACTTAGGTGAATATCCCATCTATGAAAAACGTGTAGTGTGTCCAAAACGAAAATATGACAAACATTCTAGTGAGGTTCAAAAAAGAAAACAATTCAAGAGAATGATGAAGCTGCAAAGAAAATGAAAATGGACACTGTTGATGATATTGTAGGATACCAGTTAGAAAATAGTTCAGGTATTAACTGCTATGCTAATGTAATTATGAATGTTGTGTTTTATCTAGAAGATCATCATGAAATTATGGAAAATCGAGAAAAAAGATTCTGTTCTTTATTACATTATATTTTCAAAAGTTGGTAACTGATAGAACTAAAATCCATACTGCTTCTGGCATACGGCATCTTTTGGATATATGTACTGGTTCTTCGCAATTTACACTTAATGTACATAAAGATGCACAAGAATTTCTTATATTTATTCTTGCAGTATTGGAAGATGAAGGAATAGAAATTGAAAATTTGTTTGGACTAAGTTACAGATGGGATCATAAATGTGAAGAGTGTTCATTTTCTTCTACCACTAAAATAGACACTGAACGATTCATATATTTGACGATACCAGATTGCAAAACAGTGTCTTTTAACAAATTAGTAAAAACAGCTAATCAAGATATGAAATGTTCTCATTGCAAATCAGAAATGTCAACATTATTTATAGAAAGATTTGGACAATATGTCATTTTAATGCTACAACGTTGTAGAGCAGATGAAAGAAAATTGGAAACCAAAATTTAAAATTTTGTGGCAAGTCAAATATCAATTTCAGGAAGAACTTTTAAAGCAGTGGCTATTATTTTTCATGATGGACCTACTACAACATCTGGACACTATACTGTGTATTTAAAGTGCAATAAAGGATGGACTCATTGTAATGATGCACATTTGGAATTCAGATGTCGGTTGCCTTACGAATTACCAAATTCATATCTGATATTTTTGATGCCAAAGTTTTGAAAACATAATACGGCCTATTGGGAAGATGTGGACACAAATTAATGAGTTTATTTTGGATATTTTCAACGCAAATAGTTTTGGAAACATTATTCGGCCCATTGGGAAGATGTGAATAATTACTGTTTGGATTATTGTTTGTGCTAATTCTTATTGCATTTGCAAAATTGTGTTTGAAAGAAGTAGTTTATGTATTTGATCTTTGTATTATACACGATGTAAATGAGAGTGTATATTTTACAAAATGTACTTGAGAGAATTAAAAGATTTAATGTAGTTGAAGAATGTAATTTACAAACTGTAGATAGGTAAACAGATAGTTGCAGTAGTTGTAAATATTTTCAACGCAGATTTGTTTTTTTTTTACAATCTCATTGATTGAATTTTCCCCCCGCTGTTGTATGATGATCTACATTGAAATCACTGTGTATGGTGAAATTCAGTAGAATCTGAGAACAGCAAAAAGGGAAGCTGAATATGTTATGTAATTCTAAAATTATGTTGTGTTCTTAAAACTATAATATTATATGCAATAACACTTTTTCTTCTTTTTTACAGAAGATAATACTAAAGTTTGAAAAGATTTTAAATTCAGTTTACAACAAAACTACTGTAAAATAGTTCCACTGAGTTTTGTATCTTCTTTAATAAAAAAGGTAAGAACAAATAATGTAATAAGCATGATAATATGAACTAATTATTACAGTGACTTTTACTGCACATTTTTTTAAACACTACCCATGCAGTCATGTATACAGTTAGGCACTGTGCCCACACTCCTCCAATAACCCATGCAAAATCTATGCAGCTCTGCAATCACGTAGCTAGTACCCATACACTTATAATATCACCCAGACACTAATTATGTACTCCTTCAATCACCCAGGCACTATCTGTACACTCATGCAATCAGCTAGACATTACCGATAAACACTTCCAATCGCCCAGGTATTACCTATATACTTCTCTAATCCTCTAGACATTACCCCTACACTCATACAATTACCCAGGCATTACCTATGCATTCCTCTAATCCTCAGACATTACACTTGCACTCATGCAATCATCCAGGCACTACCCCTGAAGTCATGCAATCACCCTGTCAGGATCTATGCACTCCTCCAATCACTCAGGCAGTTCCCATGCACTCCTCCAATCACCCAGGCACTACCCATGCACTTATGCAATCACCCAGGCATTACATATGCACACTTTCAATCACTCAGGCAGTACCCATGCACTCCTCCAATCACCCAAACATTACCCCTGCACTCATGCAATCACCCAGGCATTGCCCAAGTACTCCTTCAATCACTCAGGCAGTGCCCATACACTCCTCCAATCACCCAGACATTACTCCTGCACTCCTGCAATCACCCAGGCATTACCCATGCACTCCTTCAATCACTTAGGCAGTACCCATGCACTTCTCCAATCACCCAGGCATTACCCATGCACTTTTTCAATCACTTAGGCATTACCCATGCACTCCTTCAATCACTGAGGCAGTACCCATGCACTCCTCCAATCACCCAAACATTACTCCTGCACTCATGCAATCACACAAGTCCTACCCGTGCACTTCTTCAATCCCTCAGGCAGTACCCATGCACTCCTCCAATCACCCAGGCACTACCCATGCAGTTTTGCAATCACCCAGGCATTACTTATGCACTTCTTCAATCACTCAGGCTTTACCCATGCACTCTTCCAATCACCCAGACATTACTTCTGCACTCATGGAATCACCCAGGCATTACCCATGCACTCATTCAATTGCTGAGGCAGCACCCATGCACTCCTCTAATCACCCATACATTACACCTGCACTTATGCCATTACCCAGGCACTACTCATGCAGTTTTTCAATCGCTCAGGCAGTACCCATGCACTCTTCCATTCACCCAGGTAGTACCCATGCAATCACCCAGGCATTACTCATGCACTTCTTCAATCACTCAGGCATAACCCATGCACTCCTTCAATCACTGAGGCAGTACCCATGCACTCCTCTAATCACCCGGACATTACCCCTGCACTTATGCAATTACCCAGGCATTACTTATGCACTTCTTCAATCACTCAGGCATTACCCATGCACTCCTTCAATCGCTGAGGCAGCACTCATGCACTCCTCTAATCACCCATACATTACACCTGCACTTATGCCATTACCCAGGCACTACTCATGCAGTTTTTCAATCACTCAGGCAGTACCCATGCACTCCTCCAATCACCCAGACAGTACCCATGCACTCATGCAATCACCCAGGCATTACCCACGCACTCCTTCAATCATTCAGGCAGTACCCATGCACTCCTCCAATCACTGAGACATTACACCTGCACATATGCAATCACCCAGACATTACACATGCACTCCTTCAATCACTCAGGCAGTACCCATGCACTCCTCCAATCACCCTGACATTACTCCTGCACTCATGGAATCACCCAGGCACTACCCATGCACTTATGCAATCACCCAGACATTACTCCTGCACTCATGAAATCACCCAGGCATTACCCATGCACTCCTTCAAGCACTCAGGCAGTACCCATGCACTCCTCCAATCACTCAGACATTACCTCTGCACTCATGCAATCACCCAGGCATTACCCATGCACTTACAAAATCACCCAGGAATTATTGATGTACTCCTTTAATCATTCAGGCAGTACCCATGCACTCCTCCAATCACCCAGACATTACCCATGCACTTATGCAATCACCCAGACATTACCCCTGCACTCATGCAATCACGCAGGTACTACCCATGCACTTCTTCAATCACTCAGGCAGTACCCATGTACTCCTCCAATCACCCAGGCACTACCCATGCAGTCTTGCCATCACCCAGTCATTACTCATGCACTTCTTCAATCACTCAGGCATTACCCATGCACTCCTTCAATCACTGAGGCAGTACCCTTGCACTCATGCAATCACCCAGGCATTACCCCTGCACTTATGCAATTACCGAGGCACTACTCATGCAGTTTTTCAATCACTCAGGCAGTACCCATGCACTCCTCCAATCACCCAGGCAGTACCCATGCACTCATGCAATCACCCAGGCATTACCCATGCACTCATGCAATCACCCAGGCAGTACCCATGCACTCCTCCAATCAGCAAGACATTACACCTGCACACATGCAATCACCCAGGCATTACACATGCACTCCTTCAATCACTCAGGCAGTTTGCATGCACTCCTTCAATCACCCAGGCACTACCCATGCACTTATGCAATCACTCAGGCATTACCTAATCACTCGTTCAATCACTCAGGCAGTACCCATGCACTCCTACAATCACCCAGACATTACTCCTGCACTCATGGGATCACCCAGGCACTACCCATGCACTTATGCAATCACCCAGGCACTATCCATGCACTTATGCAATCACCCAGGCACTACCCATGCACTTATGCAATCACCCAGGCATTACATATGCACTCTTTCAATCACTCAGGCAGTACCCATGCATTACCCATGCACTCCTTCAAGCACTCAGGCAGTACCCATGCACTCTTCCAAACACTCAGACATTACCTCTGCACTCATGGAATCACCCAGGCATTACCCATGCACTCCTTCAATCACTCAGACAGTACACATGCACTCCTCCAATCACCCACACATTACTCCTGCCTTCATGGAATCACCCAGGCATTACCCATGCACTCCTTCAATCACTCAGACAGTACCCATGCACTCCTCCAATCACCCAGATATTACTCTTGCACTCATGGAATGACTTGGGTATTATCCATACACTCCTTCAATCACTCAGGCAGTACCTATGCACTCCTCCAATCACCCAGACATTACACCTGCACTCATGCAATCACCCAGGCATTACCCATGTACTCCTTCAATCACTCAGGCAGTACCCATGCACTCCTCCAATCACCCAGACATTACTCCTGCACTCATGCAATCACCCAGGCATTACCCATGTACTCCTTCAATCACTTAGGCAGTACCCATGCACTTCTGCAATCACCCAGGCACTACCCATGCAGTCTTGCAATCACCCAGGCATTACCCATGCACTTTTTCAATCACTCAGGCATTACCCATGTACTCCTTCAATCACTGAGGCAGTACCCATGAACTTCTCCAGTCACCCAGACATTACCCATGCACTCCTTCAAGCACTCAGGCATTACCCATGCACTCCTCCAATCACTCAGACATTACCTCTGCACTCATGCAATCACCCAGGCATTACCCATGCACTTACAAAATCACCCAGGCATTACCCATGCACTTACAAAATCACCCAGTCATTATTGATGCACTCCTTTAATCATTCAGGCAGTACCCATGCACTCCTCCAATCACCCAGACATTACCCATGCACTTATGCAATCACCCAGACATTACCCCTGCACTCATGCAATCACGCAGGTACTACCCATGCACTTCTTCAATCACTCAGGCAGTACCCATGCACTCCTCCAATCACCCAGGCATTACCCATGCAGTCTTGCAATCACCCAGGCATTACTCATGCACTTCTTGAATCACTCAGGCATTACCCATGCACTCCTTGAATCACTGAGGCAATACCCATGAACCCCTCTAATCACCCAGACATTACTCCTGCACTTATGCCATTACCCAGGCACTACTCATGTAGTTCTTTAATCACTAAGGCAGTACCCATGCACTCCTCCATTCACCCAGGCAGTACCCACGCACTCATGCAATTACCCAGGCATTACCCATCCACTCCTTCAATAATTCATGCAGTACCCATGCACTCCTCCAGTCACCCACACATTACACCTGCACTCATACAATCACCCAGGCATTACACATGCACTCCTTCAATCACTCAGGCACTACCCCTGCACTCATGCAATCACCCAGGCACTACCCATGCACTCTTTCAATCACCCAGACACTACCCATGTACTTATGCAATCACCCAGACACTACCAATGCACTTTTTCAATCACTCAGGCAGTACCCATGCACTCCTCCAATCACCCAGGCACTACCCATGCACTTATGCAATCACCCAGGCACTACCCATGCACTCATGCAATCACATATGCACTACCCATACACTTCTTACAAATGTATCTATTTTTAAACCAAATAGGCAATTCTGAAAAGAACAATTTTTTTTCTTCTTTTTTTGTTTTATTTTTGTGTTTTTTTAAACTCTTTTTAAAAAAATGTTGGTGTTTTTTTTTTAAAAAACAGAACCAACAGTAAACATGTTCAAAAAATTATGCAATTATGAACTCATTGCATAAAAAAAAAAAAACACTTGTGGTTCCTAATAGCAACCAGGATGGCATCCAGTGATTGCTCACCAAAACATAGTATCTTTTTACATTTTACGCAACGCTGCTCCACTCTAGCCAACTCAGGGATGATGTTTGGTGTACCAGATGAGGAAGAAGCAGATGACGTGCTCGGTCCAGCAGCGTTGTCTTCACTAGCCTGCTTTTCTTGTTCCAGACGAAGCTGTTCTCTAGCAAGACATCGAGGATGTATGGTCTGCATATGTTTTAACATAGAAGACGTCCCACACAAATACTTCTTTTCAGAACCTCATGAGAGGACGTTCTGGCAAATGGTACAGGTCACCTTTTGGGCATTGACCTTTTTCTCCCCAGGTGGTATGGTGAAAAGTGCCCACACAATACTTTCGTACCTTTTCTTGATGGGTTCCTCCAGGTCTTCTTCCTTCTCTGCAGGTGGAAGCTGCTGAGGTGGATTACCAGCTGCCATTTTTTGATCAGTGAAAAAAAAACACCAAAAAAATGCAAACAAGAGGAGCAGAAGACAACAGGTGTGTCTGCTAAGATGCTCTTGAAGGAATGAAAAAAATGGGTGGGATCCTTCAAGTTCTAGAATCAAAAGGTTCTTTATCCAATGAAATTGTTTCTTTTGAAGTCACATGGGATTCGCGCACGGCGTGCAACCAGCGCGCACTTAACGCAATTCCCGAAAAATATTTTTAACAATAATATATCTTTATTACAATTACAAATATATGATTTTTAAAATTAGATTAAATAATCTCTTGCTATAATATACATATTAAACTTATATAGATATACTTTTAAAACATAAAAATTTGCGGTGGATTCTCACACCGTACGCGACCCTCGCAACTACGTACGTGACGTTACGTGGGACCGAGATCCGTGCACCCTTCGCATACCAAACGCGCATCCTACACGACTTAACCAATATGGCGGCAAAATTCTTGGATTCGCGCACCCACCGAGACAGGTGCACGATAGGTTCGCAAATCCACTTTAAAAAAAAAAAAATGTATATATATTTTAGAAAAGAGAAAACATTAAATTTTTTTTATAACAATTAAAAAACTAAGAAAAAGCTTTTTTTGGACATTATACTTAGAAATTAGCATTTAAAAAACCTTAAAAATTCACCGAAAAAACCACAGGTTTCAGGGACGTTATAGATAGTAATTAGCATTTAAAAAACGTTTGAAATTCACTGAAAAAACCATAGGTTTCAGGGACATTATAGTGAGAAATTAGCATTTAAAAAACCTTTGAAATTCACTGAAAAAACCACAGGTTTCAAGGACGTTATAGTTTTACTCGTATAAAACCAGAGAAATTTGGACGTTATAGTTAGTTGAGCTAACTATAACTCGCGCCCCCGCAATGCACTGCTGATGACATAACATATTACATCACTCATGACATGATCAGTGAGATCACTGATTACATCACTGATGACATCTCAAATGACATCACTGATGACATCACTGATGACATCACTGATGACATCATCCACGTGATAATCTGATGCACCTCCTCACAGCCTAATATAACCTTTGATACACCCACTCCAAAATACAGACTACCATTATCGAAACCATAGACACACCAATACCAGTTACTACA
This sequence comes from Calotriton arnoldi, assembly GCA_963921515.1. Lineage (NCBI taxonomy): Eukaryota > Metazoa > Chordata > Amphibia > Caudata > Salamandridae > Calotriton > Calotriton arnoldi. Next base: position 2,020,038 of record CAWUFW010002729.1, read on the forward strand.
TACCCACTCACTGATTCCTAGGTCTACACACACACACATCCACTCCCTCATCCATACAGTCACTCATACATGCAGTCACTCATCACTACAGCCACTATCATATGCACTCATACACCCATACGGACACTCACACACCACCACTCACCCATAGAGTTACTCACACAGCTAGTCAGTCATGCAAAGAATCAATCACACTCCCATTTACTCACCTACACAGTTATACACACACCACCTCACTTATTTATACAGATACTAACACATACTTACTCTCTTATACAATCACTGACACAAGCAAACACTCATCCATACAGCCACTCTCACAATCACTCACTCTGACATATAATCATTTATATACTCCAACACTCACATATACTGCCTTTCACATATGTAGTTACTCACACATGTACCACTGATACATCCATTCACTCACCAAGACAGCCATACACACACTCACCCACCCATACAGCCCCTCAGAGATGCACTCTTGAACCCATACACCCAGTGAATGACCCACTCACACATCCATGCAGAGAGTCACACACACACACCCCACCCACCCACACAGACACTCAGGCACCCATACAGATACTCAGACAACCAATCAATAACCTAAATAGACACTCATGTAGCTACTCACCAACCCATGCAGCCACTTACACACCAACAGACAGACTGATACAGACATTCACACAGTTTAGTCACTAACCCATGCATTCAGTAAGACACGTTTAATCACTCACTTATACAGTCAGTCACGCACCTGCTAAATCATCCATTCAGACAGTCATACACCCACTCATTCTTCAATACACCTTGGCCTATATATATAAAACATATTTAAACTTTACAGAAACACACAGTCATTGGATGATGTCATCAGTGGTGTCATTTGAGATGTCATTAGTGTTGTCACTGACCATGTCATGAGTGATGTAATATGTGATGTCATCAGCAATTCATTGCGGGGGCGCGAGTTATAGTAAGCTCAACAAACTATAGCAAAAGAAACAATTGATGGACGGAATGTTGGACAATGCAAACATTCACCCCCAGTCACAATGATCTGGGTTTAATCCATCATTCTTTTGCTCACCACACCACCCCAGTTTGGACGCAGCCAATATGCAAATCAGTCTTGACCCTGTTCCTTGTGGGAACAGTCCAGCCCGAACTGCCAAGCCAGGTCCTCCCTGGACCGGAAACAAGCGTCCTGGTACCGGTTTCAGGGCTTAACCCTTCATCAGCCAGGCGAGCTTGAATCCAGTGGTGTAGTGAGCACGGGACCCAAGTCTGGGCATACCCTTCCCACTTAGGGCGACATATGCAAAAGAAACAATTGATGGACGGAATGTTGGACAATGCAAACATTCACCCCCAGTCACAAGGATCTGGGTTTAATCCATCATTCTTTTGCTCACCACACCACCCCAGTTTGGACCCAGCCATATGCAAATGAGTCCTGTTCCTTGTGGGAACAGTCCAGCCCGAACTGCCAAGCCAGGTCCTCCCTGGACCGGAAACAATCATCCTGGTACTGGGGTGAATGTATGACATTGTTCTGCATTCTGTCCATCAACTGTTGTTTTTGCAATTGTCACCCGAGTGGGACGGGTATGCCCAGACGTGGGTCCCGTGCTCTCCATGCCACTGGAATCAAGCTATCCTGGCTGATGAGGGGTGAAACCCCGAAACCGGTCCTAGGATGCTTGTTTCCAGTCCAGGGAGGACCTGGCTTGGCAGTTTGGGCTGGACTGTTCCCATGAGGTCCAGGGTCAAGACTGATTTGCATATGGCTGGGTTCAAACTGGAATGGCATGGTGAGCACAATAACGTTGGACTTAGGCCCAGATCTCTGTACTGGGGTGAATGTATGACAATGTTCTGCATTCTGTCCATCAACTGTTGTTTTTGCAATTGTCACCCCGAGTGGGACGGGTATGCCCAGATGTGGGTCCCGTGCTCTCCATGCCACTGGAATCAAGCTATCCTGGCTGATGAGGGGGTGAAACCCCAAAACCGGTCCTAGGATGCTTATTTCCAGTCCAGGGAGGACCTGGCTTGGCAGTTCGGGCTGGACTGTTCCCATGAGGCACAGGGTCAAAACTGATTTGCATATGGCTGGGTTCAAACTGGAATGGCATGGTGAGCAAAAAAATGATGGATTTAGGCCCAGATCTCTGTACTGGGATGCATGTATGACATTGTTCTGCATTCTGTCCATCAACTGTTGTTTTTGCAATTGTCACTCCGATTGGTACGGGTATGCCCAGACGTGGGTCCCCTGCTCTCCATGCCACTGGAATCAAGCTATCCTGGCTGATGAGGGGTGAAACCCCAAAAACCGGTCCTAGGATGCTTGTTTCCAGTCCAGGGAGGACCTGGCTTGGCAGTTCGGGCTGGACTGTTCCCATGAGGCACAGGGTCAAGACTGATTTGCATATGGCTGGGTTCAAACTGGAATGGCATGGTGAGCAAAACAATGATGGATTGAGGCCTGGATCTCTGTACTGGGGTGAATGTATGACATTTTTCTGCATTCTGTCCATCAACTGTTGTTTTTGCAATTGTCACCCCGAGTGGGACGGGTATGCCCAGACGTGGGTCCCGTGCTCTCCATGCCACTGGAATCAAGCTACCCTGGCTGATGAGGGGTGAAACCCCAAAACCGGTCCTAGGATGCTTGTTTTCAGTCCAGGGAGGACCTGGCTTGGCAGTTCGGGCTGGACTGTTCCCATGAGGCACAGGGTCAAGACTGATTTGCATATGGCTGGGTTCAAACTGGAATGGCATGGTGAGCAAAAAAACGATGGATTTAGGCCCAGATCTCTGTACTGGGGTGAATGTATGACATTGTTCTGCATTCTGTCCATCAACTGTTGTTTTTGCAACTAACTATAACGGCTGAAATTCTCTGGTTTTGTACGAGTAAAATGTCCAACTAACTATAACGTCCCTGAAACCTGTGGTTTTTTTCAGTGAATTTTTAAGGTTTTTTAAATGATAATTTCTACCTATAACGTCCCTGAAACCTATGGTTTTTTCAGTGAATATATATATAAAACAAATTGCCGAAATTATCCTGGTGTTCGTTTCTCGCAGTTCGCCGTAAGAAGGTTCTGAGAGTGTCGTTTTGGTGCATATATATTACCTTCTGGCGGTCACCAGTAGGTAGTTATAGTTAGGACCTTGTTTCTATTCAAAAAGCGTTTTTTCTTTTGCCAATTTCTTTGGCGCCGTTTGACAAATCTTCGCGAAATTATCAAAACTAATGGTTTGCTCAGGTCAGCTCCTGTCTTGAAAGTTTCAGGGTGATTCATGAAGCAGGGTCTAGAAAAAAGGGGGGTCCCAAAAAGCATTTTCCCCATGTTAATTTCCATAGGAACTTTAGACAAAGCTAAAGCCCGAACTGCTGAACGGAATTACACCAAATTTTGCAAAAAGTTAGGTCTTGGTCCAGAAAGCGTGCTTTTATTTTAAATGGTGTAAATCCATTCAGTAGTTGCTGAGAAATTCAAAAATAAAAATTTATATATTTGAGCACCAAGGAGGGTTTGCGAACCCTCCAGAGCACGAGCTTAATTCTAATTGGCTGCCAACACTCCAAATCAGGAAGTGTTGGCAGCCATCTTGTGACTTGGTAACCGAGTCACAAGAAAACAGTAGAAAAAACATTGAAAAGAAGAAAAGGGGGCAGGGTAGAAACACCCTGACCCCCTATGCCTGCTCAGGGGATCCCACAAGGACCCCCAGGGACAAAAAAAGCATTTTTTTTTAAATCGTCCAAATTCACACTGGGTGCGTGAATCCGGCTGAAAAAATAAAAACAAAATGAAGTGCAGGCTACCGTGCTTAGTTTTCTATAAGCCCCCGGGTGGGCCAGGTCCCGGGGGCAATGCCCAATTAATTAGCTGGGGCCCGCGAGGGCCCCCGCAGCCCCGGGGACCGCCATCTCCCCGGAGTTTAGACAATTATATGCCACGGCCCCCCCACAGCCCCAAGGACCTCTACCTCCCAGAGGCTTTTTAAAAAAAAAATGCATGGGGGGGGCTCCTGCCCCCCCATGTTGCCCCGGGGACCACCACCTCCCCAGGGCTATTTACATGTTGGGAGGGGGGCCGTGCGCCCCCCCTCCTGGAGCCCTCGATGGCCCTGGGGAGCACCACCCCCCAGGGCCGGCTCCTGCAATGTCCCGGGGTGCCCACGCCAGGGACATTGCCGTTTGCTATGGCAGGGTGGAAGCATGGCTCCCTCCCTGCCATTGCAAACACTGCTTTGCTTCTTGGAAGCAAGATCAGGAAACCTGCTCTCGCTTCCAAGAAGCAAAGCAGAATTGCTTTTGGGCAAGGGGAGCTGCATGTTAGCAGCTCCCCTTGCCCAGAAGCAATGCCGGCTCCCGCAGGAGGCTGGGAGCCGGCAGGGACAGTGGGGGCATTGGGGCTCCCCCCATCAAAGAGGCCATGCCCCAGGGGATGGGGTCCCCGGGGCCAGAAGTGGTCCGGGAGGGGGGCCACTCGGCCCCCCTCCCCTTTATTTATTCATTTATTTTTTTTAAAAAAGGAAGGTCGGCCCCAGGGGATGGGATCTCCGGGGCCAAAATTGGCCTCACGATAGGGGCCACGAGGCCCTCCTGCCAAAAAAAACAAGGTGGCCAGGCCCCGGGGGATGGGGTCCATGGGGCCATAAGTGGCCCAGGGGAGGGGGGCCAAGTGGCCCCCCCCTCCCAGGAAAGAAAAAAAAATTAGGCCAGGCCCCGGGGCCAGAAGTGTCCCAGGGGAGGGAGGCCATGCGGCCCCCACTCCCGGGGAAAAAAAAATCATAAAAATGACACCAGGCCCCGGGGGATGGGGTCCCCGCAGCCAATAGTGGCCAGGGAAGGGAGGCCACGTGGCCCCCTTCCTGTTTTTTTTTTTAAAGAAAAAAATGATCAGGCTCTGGGGGATGGGGTCCCCAGGGCCCAAAAATACTAAAAGAAAGGGGGCCACACAGCCCCCCTTCTAAAAATATATATAAAAAGAAAGGCCAGCATCTCGCCGAGGCCCCGCCCCCTCCCTGCACCACTCTGCACACCCGCCCCTGGCACGTTCTAAGTTGGAGGATTAAGTGCCCTTGAATCCTGAGGGTCCCTGGGGGCCAACTAGCCCACCAGGTACCTCCAGTAAGCCCCAGATAGTGGGATTGCTGATAGGTGGACACAGGCCATGCCCCCTTTGTCCACCACTCTGCAAACGCGCCTCCTGGTGCGCTCTTGGTTGGGGGATGAAGTCTCCTTGCCTCCTGAGGGTCCCTGGGGGCCAACTAGCCCACCAGGTACCTCCAGTAAGCCCCACACAGCTGGATTGCTGAGACTGGTCCGAGGCCACGCCCCCTTTTTACACCACTCTGCAAACGCGCCTCCTGGTGCACTGCTGCTCGGGGTATGAAGTCCACTTGTGTCCTGAATTCCTACTGGACACAAGAGGACCTCATCGCCCACCAGCAGTGCACCAGGAGGCGCGTTTGCAGAGTGGTATAAAAAGGGGGGGTGGCCTCGGACCAGTCTCAGCAATCCAGCTGTGTGGGGCTTACTGGAGGTACCTGGTGGGCTAGTTGGCCCCCAGGGACCCTCAGGAGGCAAGGGGACTTCATCCCCCAACCAAGAGCGCACCAGGAGGCGCGTTTGCAGAGTGGTGGACAAAGGGGGCATGGCCTGTGTCCACCTATCAGCAATCCCACTATCTGGGGCATACTGGAGGTATCAGGTAGGCTAGTTGGCCCCTAAGGACCCCCAGCAGGGAAGGGGACTTTAATCCCCATCCAAGAGCACGCCAGGGAGTGCGTTTGCAGAGTAGTGGGGAAAGGGGGTGTGGCCTATGACAACTTAGCAATCCTGCTGTGTGGGACTTACTGGAGGTAATAGGAGGGGTAGTTGGCCACCAAGGTTGTCCTTGGGAGCCAGCTACCTCTCCTATTACCTCCACTAAGTCCCACACAGTGGGATTGCTAAGAGGTCTTTGGAGGCCACGCCCCCCTTTCTCCACCACTCTGTAAATGCGCCTCCTGGCACAGTATTGGTTGGGGGCCAAGAAGCCCTCCTGGTACCTCCTGTAAGTCCTACGCAGCGGAATTCCTGAGTGCTGGTCGGAGGCCCAGCCCCCTTCTGCACCACTCGGCAAACGCAACTACCAGTTAAAGAAGCATTTGTAATGTAATAGGTCTCGCATTTGCGAGAGTTAGAGCTATTGGTGTTGTAAATGTAAAAGATTTTTACTAATGTTTTTTGGTGTAGAGTGGATGTACGTTGTGTGTAGTGGAATTATGTGGTATGTTGTGCAGTGAAATTATGTGAATAGAAAGTATGTGGTATTTAGTGTATAGGAATTATGTGGAGTGGGATTATGTGTTTTGGAGAGTAAATATGTGGTATTGTAGTCTGTGTTGTGGAGTGGTAACCTCAGGTTTAGTCTTCCTCATTTCCATAGAAGCTAAACTAGAAACTCAATGAGACAGAAAAAAAGAAGGAACCACTGAGGAGCACTTCTGGACCTAGTCGGAGGTATGAGCAGGGCCACTGGAATTATGTGACTGTTCGGCTGCACCAATTTTCACATAATTAAACATTTTCTGCATTTGCCAAATATTCCATCATCTGCTGCCTAATCTGCAGATTTGAGCAAAAAAAGCCTTGTTTCTAGCTCAAACGGCTCAAATGTTCCCAAAAATACAGCATCATGTGTTACAGCGTGGTGGAAGTCCCTTTGCAAAGCTGGAATGGTCATGTGTTACTTATTGCAAAATGTGGGTGTTAAACTGGTACTAATGGTCCACAAACCTCCTCTTTCTGTGCCTCTCTTGCCTCTTTCTACATTTCTCTTGCTTCTTTCTGCACCTTTCTTCCTCTTTCTGCACCTGTCTTCTTTCTGCACTCCACTTGCCTCTTTCTGCACTTCCCTTGCCCCTTTCTGTACCTCACTTGCCTCTTTCAGCACCTCTGTTGCTTTTCTCTGCAGATCTCTTGCCTCTTTCTGCACCTCTCTTGCCTCTTTCTGCACCTCTGTTGCTTCTTTCTGCACTTCTCTTGCCTCTTTCTGCAACCCTCTTGCCTCTTTCAGCACCTCTGTTGCTTCTTTCTGCACTTCTCTCGTTTCTTTCTGCTCCCCTCTTGCCTCTTTCTGTACCCCTCTTGCCTCTTTGTGACCCTCTCCTTCCTCTTTCTGCACCTCTCCTTCCTCTTTCTGCACCTCTCTTGCCTTTTTTCTGCAGTTCTCTTACCTCTTTCTGCACCTCTTTTGCTTCTTTCTGCACTTCTCTTGCCTCTTTCTGTACCCCTCTTGCCTCTTTCTGCACCTCTGTTGGTTCTCTCTGCACTGCTCTTGCTTCTTTCTCCACCTCTTTTGCAAATTTCTGTATCCCTCTTGCCTCTTTCTACACCCCTGTTCCCTCTTTCTGCACTTTTCCTGCCTGTTTCTGCACCTCTCTTGCTTCTCTGCACTTGTCGCTTCTTTCTGCACTTCTCTTGCCTCTTTCTGCACCCCACTTGCCTCTTTGTGCACCTCTCTTGCCTTTTTCCGCTGTTCTCTTGCCTCTTTCTGCACCTCTTTTGCTTCTTTCTGCACTTCTCTTGCCTCTTTCTGTACCTCTGTTGGTTCATTCTGCACTGCTCTTGCTTCTTTCTACACCTCTGTTGCAAATTTATGCATCCCTCTTGCCTCTTTCAGCACCCCTCTTCTGTCTTTCTGCACCTCTCTTGCCTCTGTCTGCACACCTGTTCCCTCTTTCTGCACCCCTTTTGCCTGTTTCTGCAACTCTCTTGCCTCTTTCTGCAACTCTCTTGCCTCTTTCTGCACCCCTCTAGCCTCTTTCTGCACCCCTCTAGCCTCTTTCTGCACCCCTGTTGCTTCTTTCTGCACTTCTCTTGCTTCTTTCTCTACCTCTCTTGCTTCTTTCTGCACCCTTGTTGTCTCTTTCTGCACTCGTCTTCTCTCTTTCTGCACCTCTCTTGCTTTATGCACCCTTCTTCCCTTTTTTGCATTCCTCTTGCCTCTTTTTGCAGTTCTCTTGCCATTTCCTGTACCTCTCTTGCCTATTTCTGCACCTCACTTGCCTCTTTCTGCACTTCTCTTGCTTGTTTCTGCACCTCTCTTGTGTCTTTCAGCACCTCTGTTGCCTCTTTCTGCACCTCACTTGCTTCTTTCTGCACCCCTCTTGCCTCTTTCTGCACCCCTCTTGTCTCTTTCTGCACCCCTTGTCCCTCTTTCTGCACCTTTCCTGCCTGTTTCTGCACCTCTCTTGCCTCTTTCTGTACCGCTGATGCTTCTTTCTGTACTTCTCTTGCCTCTTTCTGCACCCTTCACACCTCTTTCAGCACCTGTTGCTTCTTTCTGCACTTCTCTTCCTTCTTTCTGCACCCCTCCTGCTTCTTTCTGTACCCCTCTTGCCTCTTTGTGCACCTCTCCTACCTATTTCTGCACCCCTCTTGCCTCTTTTTGCACCTCTGTTGGTTCTTCTGCACTGCTCTTGCTTCTTTCTGCACCTCTCTTGCAAATTTCTGTATCTCTCTTACCTCTTTCTTCACCCCTGTTCCCTCTTTCTGTACCTTTCTTGCCTGGTTCTGTACCTCTCTTGCCTCTTTCGGCACCTCTGTTGCTTCTTTATGCACCCCTCTTGCCTCTTTCTGTACCCCTTTTGCCTCTTTGTACACCTCTCCTGACTCTTTCTGCACCTCTCTTGCCTTTTTCTGCACCCCTGTTGCTTTATTCTGCACTTCTCATGCTTCTTTCTGCACTCGTTTTCCCACTTTCTGCACCTCTCTTGCCTCTTTCTGCACCTCTCCTGCTTCTTTCTGCACCCGTTGTCTCTTTCTGCACCGCTGTTGTCCCTTTCTGCACTCGTCTTCCCTCTTTCTGCACCTCTCTTGCTTCTTTCTGCACCTCTCTTGCTTCCTTCTGCACCTCTCTTGCTTCTTTCCACACCTCTGTTGCTTTTTTTAGCAATTCACTTGCCTCTTTTTCCCATTCTCTTGCTTGTTTCTGCTCCTCTCTTGCGTCTTTCTGCACCTCTGTTGCCTCTTTCTGCACCTCACTTGCTTCTTTCTGCACCCCTCTTGCCTCTTTCTGCACCCCTGTTCCCTCTTTCTGCACCTTTCCTGCCTGTTTCTGCACCCTTCTTCCCTTTTCCGCATCCCTCTTGCCTCTTTCTACTGTTCTCTTGCCATTTTCTGCACCTCTCTTGCCTCTTTCTGCACCTCACTTGCCTTTTTCTGCACTTCTCTTGCTTCTTTCCACACCTCTGTTGCTTTTTTTAGCAATTCACTTGCCTCTTTTTCCCATTCTCTTGCTTGTTTCTGCTCCTCTCTTGCGTCTTTCTGCACCTCTGTTGCCTCTTTCTGTATCTCACTTGCTTCTTTCTGCACCCCTCTTGCCTCTTTCTGCACCCCTGTTCCCTCTTTCTGCACCTTTCCTGCCTGTTTCTGCACCTCTCTTGCCTCTTTCTGTACCTCGGTTGCATTTTTCTGCACTTCTCTTGCTCTTTCTGCACCCTTCGAGCTTCTTTTAGGACCACTGTTGCTTCTTTCTGCACTTCTCTTCTTCCTTTCTGCACCCCTTCTGCCTCTTTCTGCACCTCTCCTACCTTTTTTTGCACCCCTCTTGCCTCTTTTTGCACCTCTGTTGGTTCTTTCTGCACTGCTCTTGCTTCTTTCTGCACCTCACTTGCCTCTTTCTGTACTTCTATTGCTTCTTTCTACACTTCTGTTGCTTATTTCAGCAATTCTCTTGCCTCTTTCTGCACTTCTCTTCCTTCTTACTGCACCCCTCCTGCCTCTTTCTGTACCTCTCTTGCCTGTTTGTGCACCTCACTTGCTTCTTTCTGCACCCCTCTTGCCTCTTTCTGTACCACTCTCCCCTCTTTCTGCACCTCTCTTGCACCTTTCCTGCTTGTTTCTGCACCTCTCTCCTCTTTCTGTACCTCTGTTGCTTCTTTCTGCACTTCTCTTGACTCTTTCTGCACCCTTCATGCCTCTTTCAGCACCTCTGTTGCTTCTTTCTGCACTTCTCTTCCTTCTTTCTGCACCCCTCCTGCCTCTTTCTGTACCCCTCTTGCTTCTTTTTGCACCTCTGTTGGTTCATTCTGCACAGGTCTTACTTCTTTCTGCACCTCACGTGCCTCTTTCTGCACTTCTCTTGCTTCTTTCTACACCTCTGTTCCTTCTTTCAGCAATTCTCTTGCCTCTTTCTGCACTTCTCTTGCTTGTTTCTGCACCTCTCTTGCGTCTTTCTGCACCTCTGTTGCCTCTTTCTGCACTTCACTTGCTTCTTTCTGCACCTCTCTTGCCTCTTTTGGCACCGCTGTTGCTTCTTTCTTCACTTCTCTTGCCTCTTTCTGCACCTCTAACTTAGATGTAGTTTTAATCCCCCTGCCCTATTATGTACTAGGGCCTTACAGGGGAGGTCATGCCAATTACAGGGGTATCCCAATCCATAGTGTACCCTAGTGTATGTAGGTGTTTTCACTGTATTCTAAGTATCTTTCAGCATAGCACTGGCTCTGGTTAGTCAGAATCAGTTACCACCAGTACCAGTCAGCAAAAAGTTGGGGGCACAGGATGACTTTGCAACAAGGCCTTTTTCTGCACCTCTGTTGGTTCTTTCTGCATATCTCTTGCTTCTTTCTGCGGTTTTCTTCCTCTTTCTGCACTTGTCCTACCTCTGTAGGCATAGTTGGAAATTAGCATTTAAAAAACCTTTGAAATTAACTGAAAAAACCATAGGTTTCAGGGACATTATAGTTAGAAATTAGCATTTAAAAAACCTTAGAAACTCACTGAAAAAACCACAGGTTTCAGGGACGTTATAGTTAGTTGGACATTTCACTCATACAAAACCAGAGAAATTCGGCCGTTATGGTTAGTTGAGCTAACTATAACTCGCGCACCCGCAATGCACAGCTGATGACGTCACATATTACATCATTCATGACATGGTTAGTGACATCACTGATGACATCACTGATGACATCTCAAATGACATCACTGATGACATCACTGATGACATCATCCACGTGATAATCTGATGCACCTCCTCACACCCTAATATAACCTTTGATACACCCACTCTAAAATACAAACTACCATTTTTGAAACCATAGACACACTAATACCAGTAACTACATACCCACTCACTGATTCCTGTGTCTACACACACACATCCACTCCCTCATCCATACACACTCATACATGCAGTCACTCATCAATACAGCACTATCATATGCACTCATACACCTATACAGACACTGACACACCGCCACTCATTCATAGAGTTACTCACACATCTAGTCAGTCATGCAAAGAATCAATCACACTCCCTTTTTCTCACCTATACAGTTATACACACACCACCTCACTTATTCATACAGATACTAACACATACTTACTCTCATACAATCACTGATAAAAGCACACACTCATCCATACAGCCACTCTCACAAACACTCACTCTCACATATAGTCATTTATATACTCCAACACTCACATATACTGCCTTTCACATATGTAGTTACTCACACGTGTACCACTGAGACATCCATTCACTCACCAACACACCCATACACACACTCACCCACTCATACAGCCTATCACAGATGCACTCTTGAACCCATACACCCAGTGAATCACCCACTCACACATCTATGCACAGTCACACCCCCCACCCACCCACACAGATACTCAGGCACCCATACAGATACTCAGAAACCAATCAATAACCCATATAGACACTCATGTAGCTACTCACCAACCCATGCAGCCGCTTACACACCAACTGACAAACTGATACAGACATTCACACAGTTTAGTCACTAACCCATGCATTCAGTAAGACACATTTAATCACTCACTTATACAGTCAGTCACGCACCTACTAAATCATCCATTCAGACACTTATATACCCACTCATTCTTCAATACACCTTGGCATATATATATATAAAACATATTTAAACTTTACAGAAACGCACAGTCACTGGATGATGTCATCAGTGATGTCCTTTGAGATGTCATCAGTGATGTCACTGACCATGTCATGAATGATGTAATATGTGACGTCATCAGCAGTGCATTGCGGGGGCGCGAGTTATAGTTAGCTCAACTAACTATAACGGCCAAATTTCTCTGGTTTTGTACGAGTGAAATGTCCAACTAACAATACCATCCCTGAAACCTGTGTTTTTTTCAGTGAATTTCTAAGGTTTTTTAAATGCTAATTTCTAACTATAACGTCCCTGAAACCTATGGTTTTTTCAGTGAATATATATATATATATCTATATATATATATATATATATATATATATATATCTATATATATATATATATAGATATATATACCACACAAGAAAGGTTGCCCCTAGTGAAGACGCCTCACATGCGAGAGTTGCTCCGTGCAACTTGCAGGCTGCAGTGGGGACAGCTTCCTACTTGAATCCTGCATCCAAAGCCAAACGCGTTTCGGACAGCACTCTGTCCTTGTTCACTGGCACAAACGAAGCAACAGCAGCCATTGTGGAACTCCTTTATTTCAATCACACCAAGTCCCGCCCATGTGGGCGTGTGCAGCATTGCCTCATGGTACTTGTAGTTTCCACACAATCAATCCACAGTGGGTGCTGCCGTGCTCGTATTCTTAAAAGTTATAATAACCCCAGTGGGTCGATAAAAATGGAAAGCTGCTCCTCCTGCCATTACCAAGTCCCAACAAGACTGGACTCTCACATTCTCACAGCGCCTTGAATTTCGAGCGCCGCAGAGCCGCTTATCTGCAGCGGGGCGTCTTCGCGACCGGACCGGCCGCTAATATACCACACAAGAAAGGTTGCCCCTAGTGAAGACGCCTCACATGCGAGAGTTGCTCCGTGCAACTTGCAGGCTGCAGTGGGGACAGCTTCCTACTTGAATCCTGCATCCAAAGCCAAACGCGTTTCGGACAGCACTCTGTCCTTGTTCACTGGCACAAACGAAGCAACAGCAGCCATTGTGGAACTCCTTTATTTCAATCACACCAAGTCCCGCCCATGTGGGCGTGTGCAGCATTGCCTCATGGTACTTGTAGTTTCCACACAATCAATCCACAGTGGGTGCTGCCGTGCTCGTATTCTTAAAAGTTATAATAACCCCAGTGGGTCGATAAAAATGGAAAGCTGCTCCTCCTGCCATTACCAAGTCCCAACAAGACTGGACTCTCACATTCTCACAGCGCCTTGAATTTCGAGCGCCGCAGAGCCGCTTATCTGCAGCGGGGCGTCTTCGCGACCGGACCGGCCGCTAATATACCACACAAGAAAGGTTGCCCCTAGTGAAGACGCCTCACATGCGAGAGTTGCTCCGTGCAACTTGCAGGCTGCAGTGGGGACAGCTTCCTACTTGAATCCTGCATCCAAAGCCAAACGCGTTTCGGACAGCACTCTGTCCTTGTTCACTGGCACAAACGAAGCAACAGCAGCCATTGTGGAACTCCTTTATTTCAATCACACCAAGTCCCGCCCATGTGGGCGTGTGCAGCATTGCCTCATGGTACTTGTAGTTTCCACACAATCAATCCACAGTGGGTGCTGCCGTGCTCGTATTCTTAAAAGTTATAATAACCCCAGTGGGTCGATAAAAATGGAAAGCTGCTCCTCCTGCCATTACCAAGTCCCAACAAGACTGGACTCTCACATTCTCACAGCGCCTTGAATTTCGAGCGCCGCAGAGCCGCTTATCTGCAGCGGGCGTCTTCGCGACCGGACCGGCCGCTAATATACCACACAAGAAAGGTTGCCCCTAGTGAAGACGCCTCACATGCGAGAGTTGCTCCGTGCAACTTGCAGGCTGCAGTGGGGACAGCTTCCTACTTGAATCCTGCATCCAAAGCCAAACGCGTTTCGGACAGCACTCTGTCCTTGTTCACTGGCACAAACGAAGCAACAGCAGCCATTGTGGAACTCCTTTATTTCAATCACACCAAGTCCCGCCCATGTGGGCGTGTGCAGCATTGCCTCATGGTACTTGTAGTTTCCACACAATCAATCCACAGTGGGTGCTGCCGTGCTCGTATTCTTAAAAGTTATAATAACCCCAGTGGGTCGATAAAAATGGAAAGCTGCTCCTCCTGCCATTACCAAGTCCCAACAAGACTGGACTCTCACATTCTCACAGCGCCTTGAATTTCGAGCGCCGCAGAGCCGCTTATCTGCAGCGGGCGTCTTCGCGACCGGACCGGCCGCTAATATACCACACAAGAAAGGTTGCCCCTAGTGAAGACGCCTCACATGCGAGAGTTGCTCCGTGCAACTTGCAGGCTGCAGTGGGGACAGCTTCCTACTTGAATCCTGCATCCAAAGCCAAACGCGTTTCGGACAGCACTCTGTCCTTGTTCACTGGCACAAACGAAGCAACAGCAGCCATTGTGGAACTCCTTTATTTCAATCACACCAAGTCCCGCCCATGTGGGCGTGTGCAGCATTGCCTCATGGTACTTGTAGTTTCCACACAATCAATCCACAGTGGGTGCTGCCGTGCTCGTATTCTTAAAAGTTATAATAACCCCAGTGGGTCGATAAAAATGGAAAGCTGCTCCTCCTGCCATTACCAAGTCCCAACAAGACTGGACTCTCACATTCTCACAGCGCCTTGAATTTCGAGCGCCGCAGAGCCGCTTATCTGCAGCGGGGCGTCTTCGCGACCGGACCGGCCGCTAATATACCACACAAGAAAGGTTGCCCCTAGTGAAGACGCCTCACATGCGAGAGTTGCTCCGTGCAACTTGCAGGCTGCAGTGGGGACAGCTTCCTACTTGAATCCTGCATCCAAAGCCAAACGCGTTTCGGACAGCACTCTGTCCTTGTTCACTGGCACAAACGAAGCAACAGCAGCCATTGTGGAACTCCTTTATTTCAATCACACCAAGTCCCGCCCATGTGGGCGTGTGCAGCATTGCCTCATGGTACTTGTAGTTTCCACACAATCAATCCACAGTGGGTGCTGCCGTGCTCGTATTCTTAAAAGTTATAATAACCCCAGTGGGTCGATAAAAATGGAAAGCTGCTCCTCCTGCCATTACCAAGTCCCAACAAGACTGGACTCTCACATTCTCACAGCGCCTTGAATTTCGAGCGCCGCAGAGCCGCTTATCTGCAGCGGGCGTCTTCGCGACCGGACCGGCCGCTAATATACCACACAAGAAAGGTTGCCCCTAGTGAAGATGCCTCACATGCGAGAGTTGCTCCGTGCAACTTGCAGGCTGCAGTGGGGACAGCTTCCTACTTGAATCCTGCATCCAAAGCCAAACGCGTTTCGGACAGCACTCTGTCCTTGTTCACTGGCACAAACGAAGCAACAGCAGCCATTGTGGAACTCCTTTATTTCAATCACACCAAGTCCCGCCCATGTGGGCGTGTGCAGCATTGCCTCATGGTACTTGTAGTTTCCACACAATCAATCCACAGTGGGTGCTGCCGTGCTCGTATTCTTAAAAGTTATAATAACCCCAGTGGGTCGATAAAAATGGAAAGCTGCTCCTCCTGCCATTACCAAGTCCCAACAAGACTGGACTCTCACATTCTCACAGCGCCTTGAATTTCGAGCGCCGCAGAGCCGCTTATCTGCAGCGGGCGTCTTCGCGACCGGACCGGCCGCTAATATACCACACAAGAAAGGTTGCCCCTAGTGAAGACGCCTCACATGCGAGAGTTGCTCCGTGCAACTTGCAGGCTGCAGTGGGGACAGCTTCCTACTTGAATCCTGCATCCAAAGCCAAACGCGTTTCGGACAGCACTCTGTCCTTGTTCACTGGCACAAACGAAGCAACAGCAGCCATTGTGGAACTCCTTTATTTCAATCACACCAAGTCCCGCCCATGTGGGCGTGTGCAGCATTGCCTCATGGTACTTGTAGTTTCCACACAATCAATCCACAGTGGGTGCTGCCGTGCTCGTATTCTTAAAAGTTATAATAACCCCAGTGGGTCGATAAAAATGGAAAGCTGCTCCTCCTGCCATTACCAAGTCCCAACAAGACTGGACTCTCACATTCTCACAGCGCCTTGAATTTCGAGCGCCGCAGAGCCGCTTATCTGCAGCGGGCGTCTTCGCGACCGGACCGGCCGCTAATATACCACACAAGAAAGGTTGCCCCTAGTGAAGACGCCTCACATGCGAGAGTTGCTCCGTGCAACTTGCAGGCTGCAGTGGGGACAGCTTCCTACTTGAATCCTGCATCCAAAGCCAAACGCGTTTCGGACAGCACTCTGTCCTTGTTCACTGGCACAAACGAAGCAACAGCAGCCATTGTGGAACTCCTTTATTTCAATCACACCAAGTCCCGCCCATGTGGGCGTGTGCAGCATTGCCTCATGGTACTTGTAGTTTCCACACAATCAATCCACAGTGGGTGCTGCCGTGCTCGTATTCTTAAAAGTTATAATAACCCCAGTGGGTCGATAAAAATGGAAAGCTGCTCCTCCTGCCATTACCAAGTCCCAACAAGACTGGACTCTCACATTCTCACAGCGCCTTGAATTTTGAGCGCCGCAGAGCCGCTTATCTGCAGCGGGCGTCTTCGCGACCGGACCGGCCGCTAATATACCACACAAGAAAGGTTGCCCCTAGTGAAGACGCCTCACATGCGAGAGTTGCTCCGTGCAACTTGCAGGCTGCAGTGGGGACAGCTTCCTACTTGAATCCTGCATCCAAAGCCAAACGCGTTTCGGACAGCACTCTGTCCTTGTTCACTGGCACAAACGAAGCAACAGCAGCCATTGTGGAACTCCTTTATTTCAATCACACCAAGTCCCGCCCATGTGGGCGTGTGCAGCATTGCCTCATGGTACTTGTAGTTTCCACACAATCAATCCACAGTGGGTGCTGCCGTGCTCGTATTCTTAAAAGTTATAATAACCCCAGTGGGTCGATAAAAATGGAAAGCTGCTCCTCCTGCCATTACCAAGTCCCAACAAGACTGGACTCTCACATTCTCACAGCGCCTTGAATTTCGAGCGCCGCAGAGCCGCTTATCTGCAGCGGGCGTCTTCGCGACCGGACCGGCCGCTAATATACCACACAAGAAAGGTTGCCCCTAGTGAAGACGCCTCACATGCGAGAGTTGCTCCGTGCAACTTGCAGGCTGCAGTGGGGACAGCTTCCTACTTGAATCCTGCATCCAAAGCCAAACGCGTTTCGGACAGCACTCTGTCCTTGTTCACTGGCACAAACGAAGCAACAGCAGCCATTGTGGAACTCCTTTATTTCAATCACACCAAGTCCCGCCCATGTGGGCGTGTGCAGCATTGCCTCATGGTACTTGTAGTTTCCACACAATCAATCCACAGTGGGTGCTGCCGTGCTCGTATTCTTAAAAGTTATAATAACCCCAGTGGGTCGATAAAAATGGAAAGCTGCTCCTCCTGCCATTACCAAGTCCCAACAAGACTGGACTCTCACATTCTCACAGCGCCTTGAATTTCGAGCGCCGCAGAGCCGCTTATCTGCAGCGGGACGTCTTCGCGACCGGACCGGCCGCTAATATACCACACAAGAAAGGTTGCCCCTAGTGAAGACGCCTCACATGCGAGAGTTGCTCTGTGCAACTTGCAGGCTGCAGTGGGGACAGCTTCCTACTTGAATCCTGCATCCAAAGCCAAACGCGTTTCGGACAGCACTCTGTCCTTGTTCACTGGCACAAACGAAGCAACAGCAGCCATTGTGGAACTCCTTTATTTCAATCACACCAAGTCCCGCCCATGTGGGCGTGTGCAGCATTGCCTCATGGTACTTGTAGTTTCCACACAATCAATCCACAGTGGGTGCTGCCGTGCTCGTATTCTTAAAAGTTATAATAACCCCAGTGGGTCGATAAAAATGGAAAGCTGCTCCTCCTGCCATTACCAAGTCCCAACAAGACTGGACTCTCACATTCTCACAGCGCCTTGAATTTCGAGCGCCGCAGAGCCGCTTATCTGCAGCGGGGCGTCTTCGCGACCGGACCGGCCGCTAATATACCACACAAGAAAGGGACTACAAAGACCAGGGTGCAACTTTGCACACGCCTACTCGGCGAGACCTCTACGCCCACTGGGGCGGGATTTTATTCAAATAAAGAGGCGTGTTCCACTCATTGCAGGTGTACGTCCTTCTGTTGCCAGTGATCAAGGAAGTGATTCCGAAACATGTTTGGCGCGTGCTGGGAGGTGAAGGCTGGCTCCACTGCTGTCCTCACGATGGAGGTTTCAGCCCCCCGGGTGTGGCCTTTCTACAGAGGGCAACCTTCGTTTTTTCATATAGATATATATATATATATATATTACCTACTGGCGGTCGCCAGTAGGTAGTTATAGTTAGGACCTAGTTTCCATAGGAAAAGCATTTTTTGATGTGCTTATAACTTTGGCGTCGTTTGACGAATCTTTACGAAATGTTCAAAAAAGTTCCTCTTTTTAGATCAGCTCCTATCTTGAAAGTTTGGGGGTGATTCGTCAAGGGGGGGCTGAGAAAAAAGGAAACTTTAGACAAGGCTACAGGTCAAACTGCTGAACGGAATTATGCCAAATTTGGCAGGGAGAAAGGTCTTGGTCCAGAAAGCACCCTTTTGTTTAAATGGCGTAAATTCATTCAGTAGTTTTTGAGAAATATCAAATTTTACAGATATTGATATTTGAGAATTCTGATATCTGATTGGCTGAGGCGTTACGAGCACGAGCTTGCGGCTCATTGGCTGCGAACTGTTGAAACTAGGAAGTGTTGGCAGCCATTTTGTGACTCAGTTGAAAGGAGTAAGGGGAAAAAAAGAGAAAAATTGGATGCGCGGTATTGCGGCAATGTTCAGTAGGCTGTGGAAATCATATCGGGAAAACAACAATGCGCCGTATTGCGGCCTTCCTTTAATATAATGCGCAGTAATGTTTACTTATAATGCGGTGTTCACTTTTATCACGGATAGTGTCACTTTGTTAGAGAAAATTTAATATTATGTGGGAGGGCGTGTTCTCTCCCTGTGCGCTGAACAAAATTAATGTTTAATTGGCTGAGGTGTTCCAACAACGAGCTTAATGTTCATTGGCTGCGAACCATTGAAAGTTGAAGTGTTGCCAGCCATTCTCTCCCCTCCGCGGAGTAGCAAGGACATCTGATTGGCTCACATGTTCCAAGCAGGACCTTCCAGAGCTTAATGTTCATTGGCTGCGAACCATTGAAAGTAGAAGTGTTGCCAGCCATTCCCCCCCTCCGCGGAGTAGCAGGGACATCTGATTGGCTGACGTGTTCCAAGCAGGACCTTCCCAAGCTTAATGTTGATTGGCTGTAAACCATTGAAAGTAGAAGTGTTGTCAGCGATTCCCTCCCCCTCCGCGGAGTATTAGGGAAATCTGATTTGGTAACGTGTTCCAAGCAGGACCTTCCGATGCTTAATGTTCATTGGCTGTGAAGCATTAAAAGTAGATGTGTTGGCAGCCATTCCCTCCCCCTCTGCGGAACACTATGGACATTTTATTGACTAAAGTGTTCCGAGTACAAGTTTGGTCCTTATTGGGTGGGAACGGTTCACTGTTGTCAGCCATTTTGTGACGCACTTCAAAGGAGTACAGGAAAAAAAAGTAGTAGAGGGGAGGGTAGGAACACTATTAACTCTGTACAGTGGTCACAAGGTGGTGGACAGGGACTATGAAGGTAAAAATTGTTTTTTATATACTTTAAGGGCCATTTATATAATTTGCGTGGGGCCTACAAATCACGGCGGGAAAATAACAGAGTGTGTTGCGGTCTTCTTTTTATTAAGTCAGCGGGTGGGATACTTCCGAGGAGCAGTATTTACTTATAATGTGGTGTTTACTTTTCTGATGGGGAGTGCTACATCTTTGGAGGAAAAATTATAATATGGAGGAGGGGGTTGCAAAAGAAAGCGTGCTGTTGCGGTCTTCATTTAAATAAGGTTCTGAGTAGGCTACTTCTCGGGAGCAATGTTTACTTATAATGTATAGTTATAGTGCGGTGCTTACTTCTGTTGCGGTGAGTGCTACTTCCTTGCAGCAAAATAGTAGGTGTGGTTGCGCTGCAAAAATTTCAGTCTAGGTTTTAAACAGTTTTTATTAAGCAATCACAAATATACTTTCTTAGGAAAGTGTCGCTGTATATATCAGAGGGGTGACAAATAAAAACGCAATTCATAAAATATCCCTTAAGCATGGCCACACCCTCCCTTTTTGTTGTCGTCTATAGTTTGTAAAAGTGTTACCCCATATTCTTGTTAATATAAGAGGGCAACAGTTACTTTTAGATAAAGTAGAAAGAAGTGCTACAAGAAACACTCCCGCACTACATCATCTCAGGTCACAACAACAATAACAAGTAAAAAACAGTTAAACACAAATGACATCATATTACCTAGAAATGTACGCTTCATCAAAACATTAAATGAAGCACTATGTATATAATTTTTTTTTAGGGACTACTATTTTATAAAATATTAGCAGTGTTACAGACTGTGAGGTAGTAAGTTATCAACTGAAATAACTGTAGTATATGTTGTTAATGTCTCGCACAGATAGATCTCCAACCCCTTTGAAGTACTATAAACTCACAGTATTAAAATGTACAGGGTGCGTTTATAGTATTCCACAGGAGAAGAATAAGGAGCACAACAAAAAAATCAAAATTTTTACAATTTCCATTCTGTAGAAGTCGGGAAAGTTTTGTCGTAGTGCTTAGAGGTCGGTCACTGCTCCGCTAACAGATCACGTACTCCTTTAAGAACATATAGGATAGTAGTAATATATACACTACTATTCCTATAAATTCTATAGGGAGAACAAAAATAGGAACCACAACAGAGAAAAAGAGAAATACCAAAATATCATTAAAAAATGTAGGGTTTATCAAAAGCATTCAGTAAGAAAGTGTCTATGCAAACAATCTTTTTTAAACTGCAATTTCGAAAAATATTGTCACTGTAAAAATATCTGATCAAGTAAGTTATAAAGGTCAGTAAGCTGTATTTGAGATGGTTTACTCCTGGCAGCGACAAATCTCCAATTCCTGTTGTGTGAAAATATGACACTCTACTACAATATAGAGAGTGACACTGATGCCACACGAAAAGGAAAATAAAGTCATGAACACAAAACAAGATCAATAACGAAATACTTTCCAGCAGTGAATATGTTCAGAGCTTCTTTTCTCCGGGACTTCGAAATCTTTCATCTTCGCGCCGACGAGTCATAAACTCCTCTGAGATCATAATGACTGTGAATATTACAATATACATATTCACACTATATGATCCCAAGGGGGAAACAGAGTAAGAACCAGAAGCTGCTGACGTTACTTATAAATCTTTAGTCTTTGCGCCCACGGGTCACCAACACCTCTGAGGTCAAGTATAGTGTCAATATTATAATATACAAAGTGACACTATATGAGCTCAAATGAGCCAGAAAAGGAATAGTGTTTCCTCTATTTTGTCTGTTTCTGAATACAAGCTGCTGACGTTACATATAAATGGCAAAAACAACTAATAACATTTTTTCCTAAATACAAATCTTTAAATATCCACAAATAGCTACGTATTATAAATATCTACTATGCCATAATCAAACAACTTACAACTCCGTAATATGTTTTGTTGTCGCAAAAGAAGAATCCAACGCTAGAAAACGGAATCTGCATCACAGAATGGACACGCGTAAATAACTCGCAAAAACGAAACTAATCGAACAACGGGTGTGGTTTATATACTTTTTGGTTATTGAGTAGGCTATAGAAGGAACATGCGGCTCCACCCATTTAGATGTCATGTTTTACAGTTGACACGTGCTCACGTTTTCACTGTTTAACTTGTGCAGGTGTTGGGAAAAGTTACAAAATGTGAAGCGGTAAAGGTTTCGATTTCGATCCCCACACGTATAAGCTCCTTAATATGTACATACGTTGGAGACCTTAAAAACTGTTACCCGGTAAACCATGTCATTTCCTTTCTCGTGACTAAAACCATCTATTAATTGCTGCAATTCTAAATAGAAGACATAAAAAAAATATCGTTCAGAATAGAAAAAAAAATACGTGCTAATATTTCTCATCACTATAGTTTTAAATTAAAAAAATGCCAGCATTTGTAAACCGTACAGCTACCTCCAGAGAGGTGTCCCGGGCGCTCGGGCGTCGGGAAGATTAAGCAAGGTATTGCCCACAGTGACATAGTGGTGGGCTAACATGCCGCCGGAGCCGGGAATCGAACTGTGAACGCTGTTGTTCGAAGTCAGGTATCATAGCTGCTGTGTCACACTTTTTCTACACTTATATGTTAATTAGTGCTAATTAAGTTTTAAACATTGTTAAATTATAACTTATAACAGACTACTGTTACAGTTAGTTTTTCACTACAAAAAGTATGCACGTCTTTTGAAAATTTACTTAAAAACAATATAGGTTTCAGGGACATTGTAGTTAGAAATTAGCATTTAAAAAACCATTGAAATTCACTGAAAAAACCATAGGTTTCAGGCACGTTATAGTTAGAAATTAGCATTTAAAAAACCTTAGAAATTCACAGAAAAAACCATAGGTTTCAGGCACGTTATAGTTAGTTGGACATTTCACTCGTACAAAACCATAGAAATTCCACTGTTATAGTTATTTCAGCTAACTATAACTCGCGCCCCCGCAATGCACTGCTGATGACGTCACATATTACATCATTCATGACATGGTCAGTGACATCACTGATGACATCACTGATGACATCTCAAATGACATCACTGATGACATCACTGACGACATCATCCAGTGACTGTGTGTTTCTGTAATTTTTTTAATATGTTTTATATATATTCCAAGGTGTATGGAAGAATGAGTGGGTGTATAAGTGTCTGGATGGAGGATTTAGTAGGCGAGTGACTGACTGTATAAGTGAGTGATTAAATGTGTCTTACTGAATGCATGGGTTAGTGACTAAACTGTGTGAATGTCTATATCAGTCTGTCTGTTGTGCAAGCTGCTGCATGGGTTGGTCAGTAGCTACATGAGTGTCTATATAGGTTATTGATTGGTTGTCTGAGTATTTTTTGGGGGAGATTGAGTGTGTGGGTGGGTGGGAGGTGTGTGACTGTGCATAGATGTGTGAGTGGTTGATTCACTGGGTGTATGGGTTCAAGAGTGCATGTGGAAACAGCTGTATCGGTGCGTGAGTGTGTGTATCAGTGTCTTCGTGAGTGAATGAATGTCTCAGTGGTAAATGTCCAAGTAACTACATATGTAAAAGGCAGTGTATGTGAGAGTTGAAGTATATAAAGGACTCTACATGATAGTCAGTGATTGTGAGACTGGCTGTATAGATCAGTGTGTACTTGTATCACTGATTATATAACACAGTAAGTATGCGTTAGTATCTGTATGAATAAGTGAGGTGGTGTGTGTATAATTGTATAAGTGAGTAAATGGGAGTGTGATAGATTCTTAGCACGACTCAGTAGGTGTGTGAGTAACTGCATGGATGAGTGGCGGTGTGTGATTGTCTGTATAGGTGTATCAGTGCATATGATAGTGTTGTATTGATGAGTGACTGCATGTATGAGTTATTGTATGGATGAATGAGTGGATGTGTGTGTAGACCTAGCAATCAGTGAGTGCGTATGTAGTAACTGGTATTGGTGTGTCAATGATCTAGAAAATGGTAGTCTGTATTTTACAGTGGGTGTATCAAAGGTTATATTAGAGTGTGAGGAGGTGCATCAGATTTTCATGTGGATGATGTCAGTGATGTCATCAGTGATGTCATTTGAGATGTCATCAGTGATGTCATCAGTGATGTCACTGACCATGTCATGAATGATGTAATATGTGACGTCATCAGCAGTGCATTGCGGGTGCGCGAGTTATAGTTAGCTAAACTAACTATAACGGTGCAATTTCTATGGTTTTGTATGAGTGAAATGTCCAACTAACTATAACGTGCCTGAAACCTATGGTTTTTCCAGTGAATATATATATATATATATATATATAATACCCAGCGGAGGTCCTCACTGGGTAGTTATATAATTAGGTCAGTGTTTCCTTTTGCCTTTTTAGGTCTGCTAATAACTTTGGAACTGTTTGACGAATCTTCACGAAACTTTCCAAAAAGATTCTCTTTTTTGACTAGTTTCTTCATGGACTGTTTTGGGGTGATTCGGGGGCTGAAGGAAAGGGGGGATGGAGCTCTCAAAACACAAAATCTCCATAGATTTTTTTAGGCTGTGCCACTGCAAAAACTGCTGAACGGAATTACAGCAAATTTGGCAGGAAGCCAGATATCAGTACAGAAAGTGTGCTGTTTGTGATCTTGTGTATATCTGTTCAGTACTTTTGGAGCTATCAAGCTTCAAAATATTTTTCTATACAGAAGGTTGGGTTCAAGGGAATCTCGCACCCAATTTTTAAAAATAGAGTCATCTGATTGGCCCAGGGACCTTTTTTACCCTTGGGCCATCATTATCCCGCAGCTGCCAGTAACATGAACCAAAATGTTGCTGACAGCTGGCAGGACTCAGGACCGTGGCAAAAAAAACAAAGAAAATGGTGACTGTAGGAGAGTAGGATCTGCTTCACAGGGGTACCCCCACTTTTTGCTGATACTTCACTGGTTTTCGACATTAGTCTGGCTGGGGCCCTGCTATTCAGAACCCCAGCCTAGCTGTTTCCTCTTTAAAAGGGTATCCATGTGCCTTAGGCACATCTCTGATTGGGATCTGGAGTGCCCTTGTAAGTCCCTAGTATATGGTATACTATGTACCAAGGGCATAGGTACCTCAGAGGCCTGCCAGGGGCTGCAGCATATATTATGCCACCCCTGGTAGGCCATCCAAACTGACACCACAGGTCTGCTACTGCAGCCTGGGTAAGGTGGTGCATGCACCCCTTGCTGTGGTATAGGTTACCTATATCACTAAATGCACACACATATAAACCTATAAGTCACTCCTAAGGCAGGCCTTATCAATCCTAAAGGCAGAGTGCATGGTTTCTATGTGAGAGGGTGCCCCTGCATGAGCAGGGCCCCTCTGCAGCGTTCGGAGACCATCTCTGATGCTGTTTGTAGTGCAGCCTGACCATATACTCTTAAACGCATTATATCCTCGCGGTAAAATGCTAACTATGGAATGGCTGCACCGAAACATGTCGTGTTTGGTGTCAAACATCTTGGAATACTACCCCCCGCCAATTCTGGTGGCGGGGGTAGCATTCCACCCTTCTAGAGGGAAAGGCATGTTAACTCTGACGAGTCCGGTAACTTCTTTCCAGAGCCTGGCATCACAAAATGGATGCTACTGCCACAGACACGAGTCTGGCCTCCTGCTGCTGGACGAAACTCCGGCAGGGGAGGCCTGGACAATAGGTTTCCTGTCCCAGGGAGGTGTGACCACCTCCCCAGACAGGACAAAGTGTATTGGGGCTGGGCGGGAGCACTTTCGGGTGCTTTGAAGTCCTGCACTGGGGGCACATTTGGTGTCCCTAGTGCATACCCCAGTTCAAACCGGATCAGGGGCTTGCAGCCCCTGCTTTGGCGCGAACTGGACAAAGGGAAAGGGGTGTAGCCACCCCTCTGCCCTGACCCACCCATAGGTGGGGCCACAGAGTAGTCCATCCCCTATTTTTGGAATAAAGGTAGGAACCCAGTCCTTAGGACTTTAGATTATACCTGGACGAAACTCTGACACAGAATCCTGGACCTTCGACGCTCTACTCACGATTAGAGGACTGAAGAATCTCCCTTGGGGTCAAGGAGTGACTCCCCTGCTTGGCAGGCACCAAAGAAGCATCTGTCCGGTTCGCATCACTGAAGCTCCCGTCGGACGCCGAAGTCATCGCATCACCAGAGGTGGATTCTCAGACTTCCCCGAGGCTACCCTGAGTCCCCAGCAAAGCTGAGGCTCGTGGCTATCGTGGGTAACGTGAGACCGTGACCCCTGGACACCAAGCACATTTGCAAGTGCACCATCTTCTGGGTCTCCCAAGAAGTCGTGCTTTGGGCTCCGAGTAGCCCTAGCCTCCAGCACCACCTGCACCGAAGATCACTGGCCCCCACTCCACGAGTGTCCTGTAAGCCAGCTCCACGTGCGGCATCACGAGGCTCCTTCGCGGTCGCTAGCCCGTTGGCTAGTAGCCCTTACCGAAGGCCAATCTTTTCTTTACTTGGCAGTCTGGTTGCTCCAGGCCTGCCCTCACTTACCCTTGCTGGGTGAGTTCCCCAGACCTTGCTGGTCTGCACCATCGACGATCTTCAGCTACATCGAGACTTGCCGTTGCCAAGGCTTGTTGGGTCCAATCTGGTCGCCGACACCGCAGTACTCGACAGACATCGTGTACCAGTCCGAATCCTGCTCCTGGTCACCGACAACGCCTCCTGGACCTCGTGGCTGCTGAAACGAGACGACCGTCAACGCACCTGAAGCACTCGACATCGGTGGGCATCCGTCCATCACCTCCCTGGTCACTGGCTAGTGACCCAGACTCTGTCCCCTCTGCTTTCAGGTTCTTCAGAACTCCGATCCACTCTTGGATCCACCCGGACACTTTTCTCCTGGTCGCCAGCAGCACTTTGCAGCAGATCGCCATAAGAACCGACGACGAAACCCGACCCCGAAAGGCACCTATGCACCCGGCTTCCCTGGGTGAGGTAACACGAGTACTCCGGTGCTCCCGTGGGTAGAGACTCTTCAAAGTCCTAGATCTCAAAGGGTTTTGTCCTAGTCCTCTTTAAAGTGTCCCTTTCCTCTATTTTCCCGATCCCGACTTTCTCCATAGAAGTTAACGGCGTATCGCGGTTGTGTATTTACACTGCACGCGTCTCCCGTGGGTCCCCTGTGTCACTACCTTGGGTGGTTCCTTGTGGTCCAAGCACTTCTAGAGGCTCTAGGCCTAGTGTCTAGTTCAGTCGTGGTTCGCATACCACTTTATTGGTATATGGTTTGGTACGCCCCTAGGGCCCAAACGTGTATTTGTGCTATTACTGTGATTTAAGATCTTATAACCTATGTACTTCGAACTCTAGCCTCATAAAGAGACTAGAGGGGTGTGTTTAGTAATAAATACATATATTTTGAATATATACCTGGTGTGGTGCTCTTTCATTTGGTCACTCAAGAGATTATAGACTGGTAAAACAAGCTGCTTTACATTCCTTCAAGACTTAGCCTGAAGGCTGCTCTCCACAGCTACCACTAGGATAGCTTTCAATAAGGTTGTCTTTAACCTACCTACCATAAGAGTCGATTTGGACTGGTGCAAGGTGCCCACTATAATTAGTGGACAGCATATGCCAGGCCAACTTCTCACATTGGTGTGCAGCGTGTGGGATTCCAGCTTGCTATTGTTTTACCAGATAATCTCAATTGAATTGATCAACTGAAAACCACTAAAGGTACCTAAGGTACATATAATTTAAGCTTAGAATATCAGTAAGTTCTACTGAACTTAGAGTTGTGTGTTAAGGGATAGCACAACCCTTTCTACAACTCAAGAGAGTTTAGTAGGCCACACTAGAGTAGGTAGTGCATACACCACACCACACTAGTAATGTCTTTAAAAGCAGGATCCAAAGATGCCCTGCAGGAAGCCATTGAGCTTCCCCTCCAAGTATGACACACTCCCATTCTTGGAACTGAGAGCTTTGTGTAACGTGAGGAAATTAAGGACAGGCCAAAGTCCCACCACCCAACACCTCCAGGAGTTGTTGGTGGCTTATGATCTTAGTAAGTCTTCAGAGACTGAAGGGGTAGGAGCAGAGGGTGGGCCAGCAGATGAGGAAGGGACCAGGGGTACTACTACCCCCAGTCCCCCTCTGAAACTGACCAGGAGGGTGACAATGACCCTGACCTGGAAAACCCAATCCCTTCTGGGGAAGATGAAGATGAGGATCTAGAGAACCACACCTTTGTCCCCCCAGGAAGGATTATGAGTGTGCTCAGAAAGTCTAGGTCTCCTTCTCAGGAGTCTAACCACTCTGGCACCTCAATAGGGAGCTCTGTTTCTTCTCACAGGAGGGAATCCTCTCATGAGAGAAGAAAGAGACTGGTCCAGTATGAGGAAACTCAACTGGAGATCAGGAAGAAGCAATTGGCTTTAGATAGAGAATCCCTAGATCTCCTTAAAGAGAGAAGAAAGTTGGGACTAGAGTCCCATGGTGGCAGCCATATCCCTAGAGATAGGGAAAGGTCCTATGACCATAGGAACCTGAGCAAGATTGTCCCTCCCTACCAGAGTGGGGATGATATCCACAAATGGATAACTGCTTTAGAGAGGGCCTGTAAGGTACAGAAGGTCCCTCAGGAGCAGTGGGCAGCAATCTTGTGGCTCTCCTTTGCTGACAAAGGTAGAGACAAGCTCCTCACTGTTAGAGAGGAGGATGCTGACAATTACAAGGTCTTGAAGAGTGCTCTTATTGATGGGTTTGGCCTAACCACTGAACAGTACAGGTTGAAGTTCAGAGACACCCAAAAAGCACAGACTCAAGACTGGGTAGACTATGTGGATTGTTCTGCCAAGGCTCTGGAAGGCTGGTTGATGGGCAGTAAGGTGTGTGACTTCTCAGGATTGTATAATCTGATAATGAGGGAGCAGATTCTTAATAACTGTCAAAACCAGCTGTTGCATCAGTACCTGGTTGACTCTGATCTGACCTCTCCCCAAGAATTGGGAAAGAAGGCAGACAAATGGGTCAGAACCAGGGTGAAGCAGAAGGTACAGAACCAAGGTGGGGAAACCAAGAAGCAAGATGCTAAGAACTCTGACAAGGGTGGGGAGAAGGGTAAAGATCAAAAGTCTTCATCAGGCCCCCAAAAATCTTCTTCTGGTGGGGATTCCCAGTCTACCAAGGGTAAAGGCCAAAGAAAACCATGGTGCAAGGTCTGTAAGCAAAAGACCCACTGGACCAGTGATTGCACCAAGTCCAAAGACTCCAGTCCAGCATCCACCAATGCCCCTAAGGCACCTGTTCCCCCTAGTACAGTTGGTGGAAGTGCTCCAGCAAAGGGTTTAGTAGGGTTCACCCTGGGAACTGAGTTGGGCTCTGACTTAGTCAGGGAGCTGACTCAGGCTGTGTTAGTCTGTGATGGAGGCATGGATGTGACCTCCACTGTGAGTCCCAGTAATCTGGGCAAGTACAGACAACAGCCTTTAATCAATGGACGAGAGGCTTTGGCATTTAGGGACACAGGGGCAAGTGTCACAATGGTGACACAAGACCTTGTGCTACCTGGGCAAGTTATACTTGGTGAAATGTACCAAGTGACCAATGCTAGCAATGTCAGAACAGACCATACTCTGGCAGTTGTTAACTTCTCCTGGGGAGGGGTAACTGGCCTTAAGAAGGTTGTGGTAAGTGCAAACCTACCAGTCGAATGCTTGCTTGGCAATGACTTAGAGACTTCTGCTTGGGCAGAAGTGGAGCTCAGGACCCATGCAGAAATGCTGGGGATCCCTGCAGATGTGTTTGCTGTGACCAGGTCACAAGCTAAACTGTCTAAAACTGAACAGGCCTTGGATTCTGAAAGAATGGACCAAGTGCCTTCCAAGAGGAGGAGTAGTAGGGTTAAGGCAGTGCCTTCCCCTTGGCTCAGGAGGAAGATCAGTCCCTTGAGGGGGATGATCTCAGCCCTGAAGAAGGAACTGTCCCAGAGGAACTTGAGCCTGACCAGGTTGAGTTCTTGGGGACAGGGGGACCTTCTAGGGCAGATCTGAGCCAGGAGCAGCAGAGCTGCCCCTCCCTTGAACCCCTCAGACAGCAAGCTGCTGCTGAGGCTGCTGGGAAAGCTAGTGGTCCCCATACAGTGTATTGGGATGATGGACTCCTGTACTCAGAGAGTAGAGACCCCAAGCCTGGTGCTACCAGGAGGTTGGTAATACCTTTGAAGTTCAGGGGCTTCCTATTGACCCTAGCCCATGATATTCCCTTAGCAGGACACCTGGGCCAGAACAAGACTTGGGACAGAATTGTCCCTCACTTTCACTGGCCCCACATGTCTGAAGACAGTAAGGAGTTCTGTCGCTCCTGTGTAACCTGCCAAGCCAGTGGCAAAGCAGGTGGCACTACAAAGGCCCCCTGATACCACTACCTGTGGTGGGGGTGCCCTTTGAGAGGGTAGGGATTGACATTGTTGGTCCCATGGATCCCCAAACAGCATCTGGGCACAGATTTATACTGGTGGTAGTGGATCATGCCACCAGGTATCCAGAGGCTATACCCCTTAGGACCACTACAGCACCTGTGGTGGCAAGGGCCCTCCTGGGAATTTTCTCAAGAGTGGGCTTTCCTAAGGAGGTGGTATCAGACAGGGGTGCAAACTTCATGTCTGGGTACTTAAAGGCAATGTGGAAGGAGTGTGGGGTTACTTATAAGTTCACCACACCCTATCACCCACAATGCAATGGTTTAGTTGAGAGATTCAACAAAACCTTGAAGGGCATGATTAAAGGGCTCCCAGAAAAGCTTAGGCGTAGATGGGACATACTCTTGCCCTGCCTTTTATTCGCATATAGGGAGGTGCCTCAGAAGGGGGTTGGTTACAGCCCTTTTGAACTTCTGTTTGGCCACCCTGTGAGGGGTCCACTGTGCTTGGTGAAGGAAGGATGGGAGTTACCTCTCAAGCCCCCAAAGCAAGATATAGTGGACTATGTACTTGGTCTCCGCTCCAGGATGGCTGAGTACATGAAAAAGGCAACCAAAAATCTTGAGGCTAGCCAGGAACTTCAAAAGGCCTGGCATGACCAAAAGGCTGTCCTAACTGTTTACCAGCCAGGACAGAAGGTGTGGGTGTTGGAGCCAGTGGCCCCAGCAGCTCTCCAAGACAAATGGAGTGGACCCCACACTATTGTTGAGCAGAAGGGTGAGGTCACTTACTTAGTAGACCTGGGAACACCCAGGAGTCCCCACAGGGTTCTCCATGTCAACAGACTTAAGCCATATGTGGACAGGGCAGACATGGGCTTGCTCATGGCTACTGATGAAGGGCAGGAGGAAGAGAGTGACCCACTCCCTGACCTGCTCTCACAGAACCCTGACGATGGGTCAGTAGATGGTGTAGCCTTGGCAGGCAGCCTCACTACCCAGCAACAAGCTGATTGCAGGCAAGTCCTCAATCAGTTTAGACATATGTTTTCTCTGACACCCAGTCAGACCACCTGGTGCACTCATGAAGTGGACACTGGGGACAGTCTGCCTATTAAAAACAAGATTTATAGGCAACCTGACCATGTCAGGGACTGTATCAGGACTGAAGTCCAGAAGATGTTGGAATTGGGAGTGATTGAGCCCTCAGACAGCCCTTGGGCTAGTCCAGTAGTCCTAGTACCTAAACCTCACACCAGTGGTGGGAAAAGAGAGATGAGGTTTTGTGTAGACTACAGGGGCCTCAATGCAGTCACTAGGACTGATGCCCATCCAATACCCAGGGCAGATGAGCTCATAGATACTTTGGCCTCTGCCAAATATCTCAGCACATTTGACCTAACAGCTGGCTACTGGCAGATCAGACTAGCTGATGCTGCAAAGCCCAAAACAGCATTTTCAACCCCTAGTGGGCATTATCAATTTGTGGTGATGCCCTTTGGTCTGAAAAATGCACCTGCCACTTTCCAGAGGTTGGTGAACACAGTTCTCACAGGACTGGAGGCCTATAGTGCAGCTTATCTAG
The DNA here is from genome assembly GCA_963921515.1 of Calotriton arnoldi. Classification (NCBI taxonomy): domain Eukaryota; kingdom Metazoa; phylum Chordata; class Amphibia; order Caudata; family Salamandridae; genus Calotriton; species Calotriton arnoldi. The sequence goes on from CAWUFW010002729.1 coordinate 2,051,698, forward strand.
ATGATATTGCTGTCTTTAGCTCCACCTGGGAGGATCACCTGGTCCACCTCAGGAATGTTTTACAGGCCCTGCAAAAGGCAGGCCTGACTATCAAGGCCACTAAGTGCCAGATAGGGCAGAGTCAGGTTGTGTACCTGGGCCACCTTGTGGGTGGAGGCCAGGTTCAACCTTTGCAGAGCAAGATCCAGACCATCCTGGACTGGACTGCTCCCACTACCCAGACTCAGGTGAGAGCCTTCTTAGGCCTGACTGGGTACTATAGGAGATTTGTCAAGGGGTATGGATCAATAGTGACACCCTTGAATGACTTAACTTCTAAGAAAATGCCCAAAAAGGTTCAGTGGACAGTTAGCTGTCAAAAGGCATTTGATGACCTCAAGCAGGCCATGTGCACTGCTCCAATTCTGCAGAGTCCTGATTACTCCAAGAAGTTCATTGTTCAAACTGATGCATCTGAATTGGGGGTAGGGGCTGTACTGTCACAATTGAATGAAGAAGGTCAGGATCAGCCAGTAGCTTTTATTAGCAGAAGGCTGACCCCTAGAGAGAAACGTTGGTCAGCCATAGAGAGGGAGGCCTTTGCTGTGGTCTGGGCTCTGAAGAAGTTGAGGCCATACTTGTTTGGTACACACTTCCTGGTTCAGACAGACCATAAGCCCCTCTTATGGCTAAAACAAATGAAGGGTGAAAACCCCAAACTGCTTAGGTGGTCCATTTCCCTACAGGGGATGGACTTTACAGTGGAACATAGGCCTGGGAGTAACCATGCGAATGCAGATGGACTCTCTAGGTATTTCCACTTAGAACATGAAGACTTAACTGGGCAAGGTTAGTTTAATGTCCCTACGTTTGGGGGGGTTGTGTAGGAGAGTAGGATCTGCTTCACAGGGGTACCCCCACTTTTTGCTGATACTTCACTGGTTTTCGACATTAGTCTGGCTGGGGCCCTGCTATTCAGAACCCCAGCCTAGCTGTTTCCTCTTTAAAAGGGTATCCATGTGCCTTAGGCACATCTCTGATTGGGATCTGGAGTGCCCTTGTAAGTCCCTAGTATATGGTATACTATGTACCAAGGGCATAGGTACCTCAGAGGCCTGCCAGGGGCTGCAGCATATATTATGCCACCCCTGGTAGGCCATCCAAACTGACACCACAGGTCTGCTACTGCAGCCTGGGTAAGGTGGTGCATGCACCCCTTGCTGTGGTATAGGTTACCTATATCACTAAATGCATACACATATAAACCTATAAGTCACTCCTAAGGCAGGCCTTATCAATCCTAAAGGCAGAGTGCATGGTTTCTATGTGAGAGGGTGCCCCTGCATGAGCAGGGCCCCTCTGCAGCGTTCGGAGACCATCTCTGATGCTGTTTGTAGTGCAGCCTGACCATATACTCTTAAACGCATTATATCCTCGCGGTAAAATGCTAACTATGGAATGGCTGCACCGAAACATGTCGTGTTTGGTGTCAAACATCTTGGAATACTACCCCCCGCCAATTCTGGTGGCGGGGGTAGCATTCCACCCTTCTAGAGGGAAAGGCATGTTAACTCTGACGAGTCCGGTAACTTCTTTCCAGAGCCTGGCATCACAAAATGGATGCTACTGCCACAGACACGAGTCTGGCCTCCTGCTGCTGGACGAAACTCCGGCAGGGGAGGCCTGGACAATAGGTTTCCTGTCCCAGGGAGGTGTGACCACCTCCCCAGACAGGACAAAGTGTATTGGGGCTGGGCGGGAGCACTTTCGGGTGCTTTGAAGCCCTGCACTGGGGGCACATTTGGTGTCCCTGTGCATACCCCAGTTCAAACCGGATCAGGGCTTGCAGCCCCTGCTTTGGCGCGAACTGGACAAAGGGAAAGGGGTGTAGCCACCCCTCTGCCCTGACCCACCCATAGGTGGGGCCACAGAGTAGTCCATCCCCTATTTTTGGAATAAAGGTAGGAACCCAGTCCTTAGGACTTTAGATTATACCTGGACGAAACTCTGACACAGAATCCTGGACCTTCGACGCTCTACTCACGATTAGAGGACTGAAGAATCTCCCTTGGGGTCAAGGAGTGACTCCCCTGCTTGGCAGGCACCAAAGAAGCATCTGTCCGGTTCGCACCACTGAAGCTCCCGTCGGACGCCGAAGTCATCGCATCACCAGAGGTGGATTCTCAGACTTCCCCGAGGCTACCCTGAGTCCCCAGCAAAGCTGAGGCCCGTGGCTATCGTGGGTAACGTGAGACCGTGACCCCTGGACACCGAGCACATTTGCAAGTGCACCATCTTCTGGGTCTCCCAAGAAGTCGTGCTTTGGGCTCCGAGTAGCCCTAGCCTCCAGCACCACCTGCACCGAAGATCACTGGCCCCCACTCCACGAGTGTCCTGTAAGCCAGCTCCACGTGCGGCGTCACGAGGCTCCTTCGCGGTCGCTAGCCCGTTGGCTAGTAGCCCTTACCGAAGGCCAATCTTTTCTTTACTTGGCAGTCTGGTTGCTCCAGGCCTGCCCTCACTTACCCTTGCTGGGTGAGTTCTCCAGACCTTGCTGGTCTGCACCATCGACGATCTTCAGCTACATCGAGACTTGCCGTTGCCACGGCTTGTTGGGTCCAATCTGGTCGCCGACACCGCAGCACTCGACAGACATCGTGTACCAGCCCGAATCCTGCTCCTGGTTGCCGACAACGCCTCCTGGACCTCGTGGCTGCTGAAACGAGACGACTGTCAACGCACCTGAAGCACTCGACATCGGTGGGCATCCGTCCATCACCTCCCTGGTCACTGGCTAGTGACCCAGACTCTGTCCCCTCTGCTTTCAGGTTCTTCAGAACTCCGATCCACTCTTGGATCCACCCGGACACTTTTCTCCTGGTCGCCAGCAGCACTTTGCAGCAGATCGCCATAAGAACCGACGACGAAACCCGACCCCGAAAGGCACCTATGCACCCGGCTTCCCTGGGTGAGGTAACACGAGTACTCCGGTGCTCCCGTGGGTAGAGACTCTTCAAAGTCCTAGATCTCAAAGGGTTTTGTCCTAGTCCTCTTTAAAGTGTCCCTTTCCTCTATTTTCCCGATCCCGACTTTCTCCATAGAAGTTAACGGCGTATCGCGGTTGTGTATTTACACTGCACGCGTCTCCCGTGGGTCCCCTGTGTCACTACCTTGGGTGGTTCCTTGTGGTCCAAGCACTTCTAGAGGCTCTAGGCCTAGTGTCTAGTTCAGTCGTGGTTCGCATACCACTTTATTGGTATATGGTTTGGTACGCCCCTAGGGCCCAAACGTGTATTTGTGCTATTACTGTGATTTAAGATCTTATAACCTATGTACTTCGAACTCTAGCCTCATAAAGAGACTAGAGGGGTGTGTTTAGTAATAAATACATATATTTTGAATATATACCTGGTGTGGTGCTCTTTCATTTGGTCACTCAAGAGATTATAGACTGGTAAAACAAGCTGCTTTACATTCCTTCAAGACTTAGCCTGAAGGCTGCTCTCCACAGCTACCACTAGGATAGCTTTCAATAAGGTTGTCTTTAACCTACCTACCATAAGAGTCGATTTGGACTGGTGCAAGGTGCCCACTATAATTAGTGGACAGCATATGCCAGGCCAACTTCTCACAGTGACCTGCCACTTTTTTTTTACTACAATATTTGGGGAGATGGAGTGAGTGGGCCTCACCCTTCTCTGAGTGGATTTGGGCTCCGGGGACCCCATTCCGTGAGAACAAAAATCAAAAAAGATGAGGGGATATGGACTCCCTCCCTGACCCTGTTATAGGCCTTTAGACCCCCATCCCCGGGACAAACTTAATTTACAAGGAGGAGGATGCACAGTCCATTTCTCGTGCCCACATGGGCCCCAGGGACCCCAGCCTCCTGGCTTACACAACAAACAGAGGGGAGAGGAGCACCCGGCCCCACTGCCCCAGCTTTATAATGCCCCAGAGACCCTATCCCCCGGGCCGACTCTAACTGTGTTCAGGGGAGCCCACTTCCAGGATACAGTGGTTTTCCCTGCCTGGAGGCCGTGGGCAGGGAATGAAGTGTGGTCCTACCCACTGGGAGCTTTGTAAATGCTACCACTGGGTGGGAGCACACTTCTGTTTCCCTGTCTGTGCTCCTGTGGGAAGGGAAACTGTGATTGCTCCTAACCTTTGGGAGCAAGAAGTAGCTGCTCTGGGCAGGCAGAAGCAATGCTGGCTCCAGTGTGGTACCTCAGGGGAGCCTGAGGGCCCCATGGCCCCCGTTATATTTGGCCCCAAGGGATAGGGTTTCCTGAGCCCATTTGACTAAGAAAGGGGGTCAAGCGCCCACCTCCCCTAATTTAATATTATTTGGCCCTGGGGCCCATTTGTGCTTGGGGTGGGGCCCCTCCTCCCCAAATAGTAAGGTATTTGGTCCCGGAGGTTCGGGTGTGCAGGGCCTATTAAGACTTGGGGAGGGGGCATGTGCCCATATTATTAAAATATGGCCCCTTGGGATGGGGTCCCGGGACCTCTTATGGCTTGGAGAGGGAGGCCATGTGCCCACCTCCCCTATAAAGTATGGGACGAGAGATGGGATCGCCGCAGCCCATTTGAGCTAAGGGAGGAGGGGCCATATGCCGCATTCCCATAATTTTAATGTTTTTGGCCCCGAGGTATGGGTCCCCAGGAACCTCATAAGGCTCTGGGAGGGGGAACACATGCCCCCCTCCGCATAATATATATTTTTTGGCCCTTGGCCACACACAACTCCTCCCCTTTTTAAAACCAAAGGCCCCTGGGTTCACCAGGGTAAATAGTGGCTTTGGGAGGGGGCTGTGTGACCCCTCTACTGGCAGGGGGTTGGCTGCTTGAAGCCAGATCCTGCATCCAACACCACGCTGCATATGGCCAAAGACCATGTGCGGTTGCTTGACTGCAAAGGGTTGGCTATGGGCCCTGCGGCCAAAACCCCACCGCACATGGCCAAAGGTCATGCGCGACTGGGGTTAGCTTTATGTATGGTAATAAAATATTACTTTACATTAAAAAAAAACTAGAACTTTACTGAAAAAAACCAAAGGTTAAAGTGACATTATAATTAGATGAAAATTTCAGTGCCAATGTAATGTTTTAAACTCCCAAAAACACAGAAATTCACTAGTTATAGTAATTTCTAGTAACTATAACTTGTGCCCTAAGATGATTATAACTCAATCTCGCCCTGCACCGCTAATTACCTCCCATATTACATCACTCATGGCATGTTCTATGACACCACTGATAACATCACTGCAACATCTGAAAAGATATAATTGATGACAACCCTGTTTATGACAGGTGTGCGAATTATAGTTACCTTAGGACGCAGGTTATAGTTACTAGAGATAACTAAGTGGTAAATTTCAGTGTTTTTGTGTTGAAAACGTTACGTTGGCACTGAAAAGTTCACCTATGACATCACTTTAACTTTTGCTTTTTTTCAGTGAATATATATATCTATATAGACTCATTTTTGCACTATATAAACTATGGATTTTTTTAAACTAAATATATTTAATATATTTTTTTCATATTTATGGTACACATATAATCTTCTTTCATTTTAAAACAAATCCCCTACATTTATTTTATGGCAAAAAAATGAGTCACAAACCAAACTGAGCATAAATAAAATTTAAATATCCCAAATAAATGTACCGTTTTTTATGAAATAATTACGATTAAAACCATAATCAAAGATTTGGGAGCCCAGGTGAGGAAAAGGGGGTTCACTTTGAGGTTGTCAGTGGGTGCACAGCGTTGACTTCCCCTGTCCCCAAGAGGTCTCAAGAAATTGCTTTGGAGGATCCTGGATATTGCCCAATAGCAGAAAAAACAGGGAGGTAGCTTGCCTGGCTAATTAACCTAGAGCACAGAGGTAACCCCACTGCATGGATCAGAGACCTGCAGGGCCTCTTGCTGTATAGTCTACAAGAAATAAACAAGGAATTCTCTCACCATTCCTGTTTGTACAGACAGCCATTACTGGTAGATTAACAGAAGCTATCACATTATTTGTAGTCGTTGGCACTGACCCGCCTGACTCCAGATCAAAGGGAGGAATTAGAAACTTTTGTATCAGTTCAGGAAATTGGGATGCCAGAGATAAGCTTGTCACAGGGAAATCCCCAGGGGCGAATAGATAATTAATCAAATTCTATTTGGCCTATAAAGACAACCTGGTGGCTAACCTTGGTATAAATTTCGAGGAGGCGAAGCAAAAAGGCCACCTACCAAAGTCAACAAAGGAAGCATTGGTTGTGTCCCTGCTAAAACCAGGGCCACATTTCAGTGTTCAATGTAGAATATAATGTTTAGTAAGGTCCTAGCGACCCACATATTCCACTACCTACCACTTCCTACCACTCCTGATACACCCAAATCAAAGCAAATTTATGTCTGATTGAAACATACCACCCATCATTAAATGCCTCCTTCATGTAATGGAGACAGTCTTTCCCTCAGACCTCAAGCCGTACAGGGAATTGATAGATCTGAAAAAAAATTCTGACACACTAAACAGGACACATTTGTTTGCAATACTGGGGCATATGGGCTTCGGGAAGGATGCTAGGGAATGGTTTGCCGTGCAATATGCAAACCCCATAGTGAGGGTTCGAACAGGATGTGTAATCTCCAATTCACATAACGTAGAGAGAAGCACTCACCAATAGTGCCTGTTTTCCCAGTTACTGTTCATGAAGTCAATGGAACTTTTTAATGATGTTGTATAAATAAAGAGAAGGGATAGGAGTATCCGAACTGCGGGGATGGCACATACATATTTGTACACAGACAACATGTTGCTCTATTTGAGGGACACGCAGAAAGGGTTGGGCCCTCAGATTGTGACTTGAAAAACCTTGGGGATTTGCCAGGCCTGAGAGCTAATTGGGAAAAATCATGCATATTCTTAAAACAGTCAGACAGAATCAGTGTACACTCCAGTATACACATGCAAACAAACGTTCAAACAAGATACTGCTGAGGGTAATTTTGGAAGGACAGCTGTGTCCATCATCAGCTGCTGTCTGATTTTGGTTGTCATCAGAAGACTAACATTATCCATGAAGCTGGTGGTACCCAGACTCTTATATAGTTTTGCTAAGCTGCCAATTTGACTGCCATTGTGAATGTTCAAGGAGCTGAACACTACCTTACTGGATTTTATTTGGGACACAGGCAGACATTGCATGGACTGCATATATTTTGGCTCCCCCCTATCCTGTGTAGGCAGGCTTGGAGTCTTGGAGTATAAACTTTATTACATTGCCCCCCCCACCCCCAGCAACTATGAGTCACAAGGTATTCTAATAGCGACAGGGAGGACAATGGTAAATGTAACTGGAATGATAGTGTCACCCAGTCGCCAGATGAATGAAAACCCACACTGTTGAGAATGGTTATACATTTCTGGGTGAGATGCTTAAAAGGATGGACTCAAGACAGATATAATCACTGAGTGTCCTGTTCCAGAGAAAACCTGGCCTGGGTAAGGTCTATGGATCCAGCAAACAAGCAGACTGGGCAATGGCAGAAGCGGTCGTGATGGGAAATGGTGGCGATAGGCATTTATAAAGTGTGACTGCCATTCAGCAGGGTATTGTGACACTAGAGGATAAGCTGCCAAGAAACACAGTTAATTTAGCAGAGCTCAGCAAATGGGATCGTTTTTAAGGTTTTTCTAAAAATACAATGGTCAACTATTATGCTAATACAAACAGCAGCACTTTCTAATGTTCTGCTGCTAGGTAAAAAAAGGAATGGCTTCCTAGGCTAGAATGGAAAATGTTAACTAGGATTGATAATCTGAGCAATGAAAAGCACAAAGTTCATTGGGAACAGTAATGAAGGATTAGTTTTATTTTTTTAAAGAAAAGGCAGGTCTGATTTATATATGGCATGGTGGACCAGACAAAGGAATTGAATAAGATGTCTGGACAGCCACTGAAGAGAAGTTGCAAAATATAGGACATTTTAGGCAGGTTGAATATAACCTGTATAGCCACACAATGAATGTGGAGAAGACACTAGAGAGTTTAACCTGAAAGGGTCAAGACAGAGAGATTTACAGTGGTCTACATGAGAAAGTATTACTGCTTGGACAACAGGCTGGCACAATGACAGAAGCAGAAATGGAATGATTTTATGAATAAAAAAGCAGGAGTTTGCAAACTTCTGTGTATGGAGATCCAAGTTCTGAAGGCCACCATGCAGAAGCGTTTGAAAAATTACAGTTATAGCACTCCCTTCCTTGGTCACAATTTAGTTCTATTCGAACATAACCTTAATATAGGTAAAAACACGGCAAAAACTCGCGCCGTCAGAGTATCCACCTGCGCTGATCGTACGATCAGCACGGGTGGATACTCTGACGGTGCGAGGTTATATACGACTCTGATGACTTGAGGGGACCAACTTATCAAGGTTTGGGAACCTTTTGCGGTGTACACTTTCATTTACCGCTTGTGAGATTTATTGCCTGGGCACGACGTATACGCTTACAGTGTCTCGGTTGGGCTTTTTATATACGTGGATACCATCTGCATAAAATACACCTTGCGTAACGTGGAACCCTGTTACGATTGTTTATATGGCCTTGAAAAAGTCTGAATACTTATTCTTGTACAGACGAAACACGTGTTGGCTTCGATCAATTGCTGGGAATTTTGTTGAATATAAATAAAGGAGATCTGTTTCATCTGTGGTGGAGAATCCTTGAGAACCTGTGTGCGATTTGGACACGTCATGTTTTTCTTATGATCATAGAACGTTGTCAGTTTTTGCCGTGTTTTTACCTATATTAAGGTTATGTTCGAATAGAACTAAATTGTGACCAAGGAAGGGAGTGCAATAACTGTAATTTTTCAATTGTCTATGTGCATGTTTTATGACTTGCCAGCAGCACCGTTGGGTAGTTGGTGCCATTAGTTATCTTAGCACCCCGTTTTATTACACTGTTATAAACGATATTTACGCTATTACTAGTGAACTAGTATACTTGTTTTCTGTCTTGAGGTGCGGCTCATCCCCTTTTGGGATTGCTACTGCCCACTGTATCTATCTTTATGCAGAAGCGTTTGTAGAGGTGGACTTGCCGACTATTTAGATCTCTGTTTTATTGGTGTTATCCATATAAGATGTGTGGGTCATTCAATTGACTAATAAAATGTGAATTACGGACCTGGCTTTTTAAAGCTCTGTATAGGTGATTTTTTAATTATTCTTATTCTTCAGGAGTGTTTACATAACAGGTGCTATGTGTTTTTTTGATCTTATGATTGTGTGTATATTATATGCTAAAGTGCTTTTATGATTTAATCTTTTAAATCGAATAAAGCTTATTTTGATTTGACTAATACAGTAAGCTGGGGAAATTGGAAAAACCCAAGAGCAGCCATCATCCAAGTGCAAAGGAATGTGTGTCTCCTTAGTGTATGTCATAAATGAGAAGCCATAAGAATGACTGAGGCTTGCCAATGGGGCCACATAGACATTAAACAAAGCTTGACCTAGTGAGGACCCTTGTTCTACCCTAGATAGCTCTTTTAGAAAAGAAGGTAATCTGTGATCTACTTCAGGATCCATGCTAAGTTGATAAAGATGGTCAGGTAGGATGTTATGCAAAACTGTGTCCAAAACTATTGAGAGGGCAAGCAGGAACAATAGGCAAAGCAAGCATAGCTCATCAAGATTTGACAGAAGTGTGGATTCTGTGCTGTGAAGTGAGTGGATGGAAACCTGCTTGACAGGGGTCCAAGATGTATTGTGATTCCAGAAATAGAAAAGTCTGAGATGTACTTTTTTTTAGAATTTTAATCTGTAGAGGAAGCTCAGGTCAGAGGGGTCAGCAGAGCCATTTTTTCCAGTAGAGGCATTATCACTGCCCGTTTTAAGCATCTGGGAATGGAGCCCAGTGTGAGAGATTACAAAGATAATTTTATACAGGTCAAAAAAGGAGATTCTAAGTGCATAATTTGTGCTGAACTATGGTCTAGGGGGAACTTGATTTGATGGACTAGATCAATTATGTAGTTTTTTCCATAATGAGGTGCGAGGATTGTAATAAAACTGAGAAGGGTGAAGTGTTTATGTTAGGAGTAAGACTAAATTGTAAAAGTAAGTAGGGAGACAAGGAGACAAAATAGTTCGCTAACTTACCAGAGAAAAACGATAAAAGTAGCAGAGAGTTTGGTAAAGTGATATTCGCTCCAAACTACAACCTGAACTAAAGAGGTAAAAATCTCTTTAACAGAATTGAGGTAATTGAATAATTTTTTTCTGCATAAAAAGAGGTGTGAGCTTTGTGATGAAAGGCTGTGTATGGCACTGAAGTAATCAACCTGGGGTAGTCTGGCAATTCAGCAACTTGATAAGAGATGGAGTTCCAGCAAGGCAGTTTAAGATGTATGCCAAACTTAGCAGAGCACAGTGTAGTTTGTGGGGGTGTGGAGGGTATTGAACCTCTGATGCATGAAGGCCAGAGACTCTAAGAAAAAGGCGGTGACACAACTGTATAAGGCTCTAGGTGGCCTGGCTATATGCAATTTGATTAGGCAAGGGCAAAATGGTCCAGACCTGAGATATGGGCATAGATGTTGAAGATACTGAATGGGTGGTAAATCTCAGTCACACCCTAAAGGTGTCTAGGAACACCAGATTCAAATTACTACAGTCTAATACACCGAACATACCTAATTCCAAAACAGCAGCTTGCCCTCGATTTTGAGTCATGGAAGACAATTTTTGACACTTGATGTGAATAAGCCCAGTCATCACAGAGTTCTGGGGTATTGTCACTGAATCCCTTATGGATGTGACCAAGAAACCTGAATTTGAACACTGGCGAATGTGCCTTCTCAGCTTGATGCTGCACTCCGGCACAAAAGGCTGCCTGTCAATTTATATATCTTGGTCTTTTTTTCTAACAGGGGAATATCTATGAACTGGAATTTACATAGTGCACCATGCTGTTATCTGATATAAAAATGAGGCAGCAAGAAGGGCATTCCCGTGGAGTACAGCTGGAAAAGTGCCTTAGAAAGAAGTCATTAGTCCAGGCCTGAGACATACTCCTGGTGGAATTTGAGGCTCAATCGTGGGCATGAAGGGTTGTAATAGCTACGCATACAGGGGATCCGGGTAGAACAACAGGACTATCATGTTTGGATGAAGAGCTACTGCAATAACTACGACGACTCAACAGCTGAACCCTTAGTACTGTATGCTAGTTGATACTGGTTAAATGGAGGGATTAGAGTGTGTTGGTATCCCTTACAGCCCCTCATTGCATTTGGCACACAAAAGAGAGCTTAGTGCCTGGTGCTGCAGATAGGAACACTCAGAGATGATGGAGAAGATAGGAACACTTGGAGATGTCATTGCCATGAATGGGGAGATCAAATAACCACATAGTTTCACAAATAGTACAATAAGGAAAGCATTTAATGGTGTTTAGTGACTAACTGCAACTAACTCATGTGAAAGGAGAGCCTGTTTCAAAATCCTAATGTTTTAAATAAGCACTACCCACTCAAGGCCCCTGTAAACCGTTTTACCCATGCTGTAAACATAACAAAAATATACAGCTCAAAATATATCACCCCTAACATTTAAGCAAATATTGCTTATAAAAATGTAAATTAATTGTTTTAAAATATAATTGAAAAATAGTAGAATACATTTATTCAATGAAAAACGACCCACAAAAAATGAAACTTTCAAAAATGTACCTCATGTTTGTAAACACGTAAATAAATAATAATAATTTCAGTTGCCCACAATAAATTAGCTCCATTTTTTTTAACAACCGTAAACATACCTAAAACTTTAATTAAAAAAGTTTTAAATAAATTACCCTAAACATTTATATTAAAATAATTTGTTTAATCATTTTCAAATGAATATAACCCACTCAACCCCCATAATAACCCCCAACCACAAAAAGGCAAAAGAAAAGGTCCCACCACACTGATCTTTGTGGACTTTTAAAAGCCAATCTAGTAGCTCACCTAGAATTTCTTACATCACACAAAATCAATTTTGGCATTACATTCCTCACATATGTCAAAGCCCTCTAAATGGACCCCTTGGCCCAGGTAATGGTAAATGGCACTGCCCCATCACCACTGCTGATTACACCTATTGTTTGCATTTGCTATGTAACCCTTAGATAAGTGAATTAGATAAAACTGCCTAAACCAGAGTTTTGAATGCGGCTGGGGAAATTGAGGACTGTGTCTCTCTTTATGTGGATGACATGCTCTTCTTCCTCCAGTACCTCAAATAAACTGGCCAGCAGCTGATGAAGATCTTGGATCTCTACAGGGAGGCCTTGGACCTCATGATCAGCTGGAAGAAACAGATTATCTTCCCAGTGCAGGGTGTGCCCCTGGGTACAAATTGGAAGTTCAAACTGAAGGTCCAATCAGAAATGTTCACAAACCTTTACATGTATGCCTGGATGAATCTCCAAAGATACTGGGTCTCAATATGGGTCTTCCATTAGAAAATATGAGAAGGACCTGCTTAGTTGGGGCCCTTAATCCTCACTGTCCTTGGCAGAGCAGCAGTATTCAAAATGATTACTCTTCCACAGATACTTTACATACTCTAAACTACCCATTTGATATCCCAATGGGTTTGTGCATGTCTGCAACTTGATATGGGCAAGCAGACGGCAGAGGGGACCCTTTGATAAATGTGCCCAAATATTATACAATGAGGAGGCTGAGGATTGCTGACATTGAACTGTCACTGGCCAGCTCAGCATAAACAATGAGTGGTTCTTGGCAGTAGAGATGATTTGCCACATAGACTGGAGCTTGACCTGTTTGGTGCACTGGTGTGCAGGGCTTTCTCTACTGGGCAACGATTCCAAACATGCTTCCCTCCATTACAACGTATAATCCAGCATTCCTGGTGTAGGACTTTGAAGTGGGTAGGTTTGGAGTGCAGGCATACATGGTCCGATTAGTGTGTTTTTTAGGTTTAAATCTATTTATTAGTTTTAATACTGAAGAAGAAGAATACAAAAACATATACCTTCATCCACTGGCCGGTGAGGAACAGTAGCTTGTGAGAGAAAGGAAATAAGACAAGAACAGTAGACAGAAAGAGGGGGTACTAGGAATGGAGGGGAGGCAACCTATCTAATAGTGGCCTTCAATGTGTGGGCAGATGGTGTCGCCTAATCCATAGATTGGAAGCGGAAGAAATATCAGCTCAGAGGAGGATCACTAGGTGACCTGTTCTGTGGGTATGAGATGAAATATGCGTAGATAGGCTGGGCATGTTAATTCCATAAATTCCTGTAAAATGAACCGTAGGCAAGGTCCCCATTTCTTCTCGAATTGGGGCATTGTGGGAGGGAAGGGCGGAAATATGGCTTCGGAGGCTTTGTTCTTAATCTTGACTGTTTATTGACCAAGAGCACATGAAAAGGATAACAGCAGACACTGCATTATATTATATCTATCTATCTATCTATCTATCTATCTATATATATATATATATATATATATATATATATATATATATATATATCCGGGAATCCAGTGGTGGGGTCCTGTAGAACACTTGACAGGCGTTGTAATGATATTTCCCACTCTTACTTCACAGGGCCCAGCGAACAACCGTATCTCCCTGTGCATGCATCTCTCCTTCTCTTCTCCTCTATGGTGAAATACGCTAATTATTGTGGCCCTGAAGTATAAAGTGTCACCAGGGAATTGGTCCTCTTTTCTTAGACACCACGAAAAAATGATAAGTGCCTGTGAGGAATTAGGTTAAAGAGCTACCAAAGTCACAACAAAACATTTCTTTGCCCTACACTTGGCCTTTTCTTCCTTCCACACCCTTTCTCAGCCAGTTTCAGACCCACTCACTCACCACACTAGCCACAACTCTCCAGAGTTGTGGCAGGATGCTGCATCCCATCTGGCAGCGTCCACCACTCTTTGGACCAGCTCTCTGTGGTATCTTTAGTCTCTGTATCGGCTCCGGACCCCTCTGCCTCCTCGACCTTGTGGATGTTCACGCTGCTCTCCTCCTCTTCCTATCACTGTTGTCATGCTCCCTCTCTTTCTCCTGTGTCTGCCAGCAGCGTTATCGAAGTGCTTCCCGAAGTTCCTCTCAACCCCACCATCCAATCTGCCTCTGCTTTTACTTGTGTGGCCCCAGCCCCCTCCTCCTGAAAGGAGAAGCCTGTTGTCAATGTTTTGAAATAACTGTCTCTTTTCAGTCTTTCCTCTAATGTTTTGTCCTTTTTCTCTTTCAGGTGCCCTCGATCATGGTGTTCATATGATGGAGGACGGGTGTTGCGGTCTCGTTTGTCAGGTAAGGAAAGGGTGCGTGGGGGGTCCCTTCACTGGCATCTTTTGTTCTACCGAGGCCGTTGACTTTTCCATGCCAAGGACAGCCCAGATTTTATAAAGCCAGTCTAAGTGAGTGGGTATTTTGGTAGTGCCTCAGTGTCAGCAAAGCTTCTTTGGCAGCACATAGGGCAAGAGTGATGGCTCACCCCGAGTGGTTTCCAGGGGATAGGCCAGGGCGTTTGGGAGACCTAGCATTCAGTCAATGGAGGCGAGGACTTCAGTCCAATAGTGTTGGAGCTTAGGGCACTGCCAAGGAAGATGGGTCAAGGTCCTCACTTGTCTGCAGCCCCTCCAACAATATGCATCCTCGTGCTTCCTCCACTGATACGTTCGTGCAATCAATCATTCAAGTGACTGGTAAAGCGCGACTACTCACCCCTAAGGGTCTCAAGGCGCTGGGGGTGGGGGGAATGGCTGATCTGTCACAGGCATTGTGGTTCAGTCGAAGAGCCAGGTCTTGAGGTCCTTTCTGAATTGGGGCAGTGACGATGATTGCCTTAGGTGGAGAGGCAGGGTGTTCCAGGTCTTTGCTGTGAGGTAGGAGAAGGAGTATAGTACCAGTAATTAACTATTTTGAGGAGTGTTTATTTTTTGCCTGAGGTGCTGCGTGCAGAGGAGTGGGCTCATGTTTGAATGTCTGACCATTCTTTTGGGGTTAAAGGAGCTTTCGCATTCCTTTTCCCAGTGCAGCTGTGCTGTTGATTTAACGGGGGACTGCGATGCATTGAGAAAGGCATAGATGTCAGAGAGAGGTGCTTATCTGTAGAGAGGTGCTTATCTGTAAGAAGCCATTTCTCAAATGGCAACAATGGGCGGCTAGTATAGGGGCGGATGGAGGGTTGAATGACCCAGTGGCGTATAGCCAGGCACTGCCAGTGTGTTGTGGAGGGTATGGTATAATGGTGTTGGATCTGGTGGAAGTCCAATCGCCCTGTGTGATCAAAAAAGTCACCTATTCTTTTGCAGTTAGCGTACTGCTATTGTACGTAGCTGGAGCTCCGACAGGCTGGTGGAAAGTCGGGGTTTCCAATGATCGGTGTTTAGGGGGAGATGCGAGTGAATAACTTCTTTGGTATCTGCACCCTACCCCAGGTCCCCATAGTAGCTCAAATAACAGATGAAATGTACACTCCAGGTGGTCTGTGGTGTTTGGATTGCCAAGGTACCTTCCAAATAAGGATGTCAGCGACCGCTTGGCCGATGAAACACCAGTGCTTTGCAGAGGAGGGCCTTGTCCATTCTACTAAGTACTGAAGTTGAGTGGCTTGACAGTAATGTGTAAGATGTGGGATATGGAGGCCACCCTCCGCCGGGGATAAGTATGCCTGCTTTTTGGCTATACGTGCTTTCTTACCCACCTGTAGTCTTGTATAAGGTGTTGTAATTTGTGCAAGACTTGTGTCGGTATTGCAAGGTAACCTCTGCATTTCATTCATTATCTTAGGCAGCAGGATCATCTTGATAGCTGCAAGGCTCCCTTGCCATGAGAGTGTATAGCTTTTCCAAGACTGTAAGTCAGATCATGCTTTCAAGAGAAGGGTGCCATAATTGCTCTCTGCAGTCTGTGCCAGAGTGGATTTGTAGGGCTAGATATACTACACCCTGCTTGGCACATGTGAACGGGGAAGAGGCGTTTAAGGGTAAGTTGGTCGCCTTTCAGGACTGTTAGATGGAGAATCTTTGAGTTCTGGAGGTTGACTTTAAACCCATAAACTTTCCCAAAAGCCTCCAGTTCTTTCATAAGAGGGGGCAGGGACATGAGTGGATGTGTCAGGGATATCATAACGCCATGCGCATAAAGAGCAAGTTTATGGTCCGTCCCTCCCATGGGGATACCAGTTATTGTGGGGTTTCTACAGATGTGCTCTGCAAAGGGCTCATATACAGGGCAAAAAGGAGCAGTGACAAGGGGAAACCTTGAGGAGTGCAACATGCAATGTTAAAGGGTGAAGATGGCAAGCCATTAACCCGAACATTCACCCCGGGACCCGTAGAGCTACACCAAACCCAGTTTCTGATCCGTTCACCAAGGCCAACCCTTTGGAGCACCAAGTGCAGGCAGGGCCAGTGTACCCAGTCAAACGCTTTCTTGGCATCCACCAACAATAAAATTGAGGCACCCAGGAGTGCTGGGTTTTATCCAAGAGGTGACACAGGCGTTTGGTGTTGTCTCTGCAACCCCTCTTAGGGATAAACCCCGCCTGATCAGGATCCATTAGGCCCTCCATATAAGGAGCCAGTCGAGTCTCCAATATTGTCGTAAAAATCTTGGCATCCACAACCAATAATGAAATTGGCCGGTATGATAAGGATTGCACAGAGTCCTTGCCGGCTTGGGCAGTACCGTAATAGTAGCTAGCTTCATAGTATCCATCAGGGAGCCTGTGGTACTGAATGAGTTGTATAGACGGGTGAGTATTGGAGTTAGTGAGGTCGTAAATAGCTTATAAAAATCAGAGGTATAGTTGTCCTGCCCCGGGGCCTTGCCCGACTGCAGGTGGGAAATTGCTGCTATCACCTTGTTGCAGGGATTCTACACATACACAGAACTATGTGCAGGAAAACAGGACCTCAGTGAATAGGGTTGTACCAACCTACCACATCAGTACCCAAAATCCCAAACCGACTAGCTATAGTGTCTCATTCGTTCTCCTCCAAAGATCACGGAGCTACAAATGATTTGACAACCCAGAACACAACACTCCCGACTCTCTCAGGAATCGCGGGAGCAAGACGTACTCTTTCGCTCACTCACTCGTACTTGTCCACAATGAGAATAGACAGAGTCACTGAAATAGTTCAAAATGTTTATTTTAACTATCGTGCTCTACAATACAGCATACGTGCCACTACTAGCAGCAAAATGCATAAACTCAGCACTGTTAGCATTGTTACAATTCCATAGAATACAAAGGGAGAAATCATTTTATAAAGACTGGAAATAAGGGCCTATAGGCATGACCACCCTCCCCTTGACTAGAAGAAGTTTATTTTATAAAAAGGACGATCTCCGGGCTTTGACAGCAGACCCCATACCTTAAAGCCTGTATGTAAGGTTTACATCAGAAGAACAGCAGAGCTCTTCTCCACGGAACGGCTTTCTCGAAGTGTCTTAAAACAACATGCAACAACGTAATATCAAAGCACGAGTCTTCATTATTGCAGCTGTTTAGCATGTTATGTCTAGGTGCTAGGGACTGACCAGAACAGAATAACAAGGGGCATTGTTTATCGACCTTGCACATCGTGTTCAGACTAAACTCCAGGAAAGGCAGAGAACGCGATAAGCAACCCATTCTCATGTGAAAGGCACAAACAAAGTCTTGCAAAAACAAAGTCATGTAGTAGCGTGCGCAAAAGCAGCATCATGGCAGCGAAGCTCATGCTAACTTAGCAATGTCGATAATTTGCCTAAGAACCATATAACAACCTAATCCATCTGGATGTCATGATCCAAATGCGAGGCATCCTATGACATTAAGTGCTCCAAGGGTCTTCCGCCGCCAGAGCCATTACCAGAGTAAAAAGCAGCATAGAAGTGCTTGAAGGACTGAGCAATTTGTTCATCTTGGAATAACCGGACGCCCAGTGTCCCCTCATTTCAGTCATCTGTTGTCTAACAGCCTGGGCCCATAGATGGTGAGCCAGAAGACACCCTGCTTTATTGCCTCACCACATAACATTTCTGACTGGTATGTAAAAGGGCATATTCTGCTCTATCCATGTCTAGGGCTTTAAGCTGTTTGCCTACTGTGGTGAGCTGACAGCATATTTTGTGAGATCCCGATTGATTGTGTGCCTCTTCCAGTTCTTTCATCGGCCCCTCAAGAGTGGTCCTCTTATCCCTTCTATCCCAGTTCAGGCGTGTGGCCAAAGCGATTAGTCGGCCTCAAATCACTGCCTTCAAATTGTCCCATAGGAGTACTCTGGGTGTGCCAGGTGTATCATTGGTGTCCAAAAAATTGCTAATCATTCCCTTTATCTCAGTGATGTTTGCCTCGTATGTGAATAGCCTATGGTTAAGGCTCCAAGTACGACGTTGGGGGCTGAGGCCTGCTAAGTGTATATTGAAATTTGGTGGGGCGTGATCAGAAAGTGCAACCGCACCAATATCAACTGCGGTGCTAGATGCCAATAGTTGTGGGGTCATAAAGAAGAGGTCTAACCTAGCGTCAGTCTGTTGGGCAGCTGAGAAAAAAGTATAGTCCCTCTCTACTGGGTGGCGTTTGCGCTATACCTCTGTAAGCCCATATGTAGCTAGTTGATAATGACCCTGTGGGGAGAATGTACCCTTTTGTCCCACCCTCTGTACAGACCTGTCCAGGCCAGCATCAGGGACCAAGTTAAAATCCCCCTTCATCAGAACGTCACTATCCCCAAGGGCCATTACCTGTCCCAGTGCGTCAAGAATAAAAGCCTTCTGGGGTTCATTCGGAGCATATAAAGTTGCAAGTGCAACGTGTATGTCTGCATAGTGATGCGGAGAGACAAAAGTCTACCAGGGACCTCAGCCCGCGTCTGAACAACCCTACAGGGAAAGTGTGAAGACAAAAGAATTGCTGCCCATGCCCTTTTCCCTACGCTGGATGAAAAGTACTGGCGATCGAACCATTGGGACTGCAAGGGCCTCCAATCCGTCTTAAGAAGATGCGTCTCCTGGATTAAACAGATGTCACACTTGGATTCTAACAACATAGACAGGAAAGCTAGGTGTTTTGAGGGTGTGTTGAGGCCCCTAACATTATAGCTAATTATTCTAATCATCGGGGACACTGTGGAGGGGTGCAAGTGTAAGGCCCAGATGAGGTGTGGCTGCAGTAATTCTGCGGAGTAGCATGCATGGTGCTAATGTAAGGAGGTGCTTCCATGTATTGAGAATTTGATAGAGGGGAAAAAAGATGAGAGAAATATCATAAAGAACAGTAGTAAACAGCAAAAATGAGCCAATCTCTTCCAGAGATCGCGATGAACAATTTGATTGGGGTCCATGTCATAGCAGCTAGGATCAATCTTGCATCAATCCGTTCAGCAGGGAGCACCAGCGTGGTAGAGCTGGGTTCTGAACAAGTCGAACACAGCTACAGGAGAGTGTTCAATCTTATGTGCACAATGGGGAGGGGCCTATGATATCCATTCCGCAGTAATGTCAACTTTTAATAATTTTCAGGTTCTGAGGTGGTCTCTCAGTGTTGGATTTGGCAGAGAAAGGCTACTCTCTCCTTGTGGCTCTCCATATTGGTGGGTTTGACTGCTCTTTTCGGTCATGTGGAGTGCCTAGAATCTGTTTAAGAGTGAGAGGGACTCCGTGGGGGTCGACGAGAGGCATCAGCATCATGCGGTTTGTTAATGTCCAACAACGCCTTAGCCTCCTTTAAGGTGCGCACGCACCGCATCTCGTTATTCCACACAAAGTCGAGATGGAACAGGTGCCCCCAGCAGTAGGGAATTCCCTTCTCCTACAGGAATTCTGTAATAGGCCTCAGTAGACGATGGTGTTGTAGGGTAATGGGGGAGAGGTCCTGGTACAACCAGACCTTGATACCCTCTAAGTCAAGACCATTACGATCTTGCACGGCTGCCATAATCATCTCCTTCTGTATGTAATAGTGCAGGCAGGTCAGAATGTCTTGGGGCAGACCAGGAGATTTAGCAGGTTGGCCTGCTCTGTATGTTTGATCCAATATAATAGCTTCTGGAGCAAGATATGGTGTGACATGGTGTAAGAGCCTGCAGACACAATCTTCTAGGCCCCCTGCCGCAGCCTGAAGAGAGACACATTTAATTCTTATATTAGCCCATCAAGACCTGTTTTCAAGGTCCTCCTGCTGGTAGTGCAGCTCAGCATTCCTATCCTGCAACTCCAGCAGTTAATGACGATGTGCATCAAGTTCCTCTTCATGCGTGTCACCATTTTGTTCAAGGTTATTGACCCTCTCGCCCAGCTCACCCACTTCTCTCGTAAGGCCCTTGATGTCTGTTGCCATTTCCTGTTTGAGGGTCTCAATGTCTGCCCGCAGGATGCCAAAAAGAGTCTCTAAGAAAGCTTGAGTGACCGGCTCATCCCCACTTACATGTTCACAACTGGCGCCGCCCACAACAGACTATGTTGAGGGGGAGGTCTCCCAGTGATGTTCTGGTTTTTTGACCACTGGCTTGGTGAGGAGGTCTTTTATAGAGTGGTCTTTCTTATTATTACGTGGGCCCGCCATGGTTGTGCCAACACCAAGCGGGGGTGGTTTCAGCTCCCTAAGGTGTGAGGGGTTCAACCAGGAGGGATCAAGTATCTGCCACTCGTTACTTCACTTCAGGTAGTAGGTACTCCAGCTGTCAAGACAGGAATGGAGGGTGCAGAGAGACAGACAGCTCAGCTGATAGAGCAGAGGGGCACTGGACCATTAGGCTCTAGTGGACCAGATGTCCCAAACTGGAAAGGCACGCCCATGATGTGACTGGGCATCAGCACCCCCGCAAGGTCAAATGCTGTACTCAGCTAGGCCCTTAAAGCTCAAAAGCACAATGAAGAGGGTCCTTCAGCATCGGGGAATGTCGTAGATCACTTCAATGCTGAGAGGGAAAGTCGGGAGCGCTCATGCAAGGAGAGGGTACATGCCATGCAGAGCTGTGGTTATGAGGGGGAACAGGGGTGTCCCCAGCTCACCTTCAAGCCATGGATTATGCCACTCGTCCTCCTCCCACCAGGACGCTGGTAGCAAGACGGGAACACTGCTTCACTTGTGTCGGGCAACCCCATGCTGCTTCAAAGTGCAACCAGGTGGGATTGCACAGGCCATATAGGCCCAACACTCATGGGCGGCCCATGATGACTGCACCGCCCGTACAAGGAACCAGTCACCAGCTCACGATGAGGCCTCCTGCCGCAGGCCCAGGAGTGCCCACCGGGCCCACCAAAACACTGCTTTGCTGCCCCTCCCGATCAGGCATCCCACCCACTCACCTCTGGCCGGCCACGCGGACCATGGGGAGTTCAGCCAGATGCCCCTAGTGGTACACCTCGGGCGCTCTCACTGGCACTGCTACAGCTTGGTTGGTGGATTCATTCTGCGATGAAAGAACGCACAGTGAGGTTTACCGCGGCGCAGACTAGGCCCCTCTGTCGATCACTCCTGGGCGGTCACCATTTTGGAAGCAGTCAGGCCGAGGCGCACGGCATCAAACCCATCAAAACAGTGTGGAGATGTTGTGCAGCTGTCAGCAAGGCATCCCCCACTATCCTGCGACTCTCACAGGGGTTTACATGGGATAACTGTGGTTCGGGACACCACACTTCTGCCAGTAACAGCGGGGCAGGCTTGCTACTGTTTGGGTGCCATCTTGGACACACCCCCGTGATTAGTGGGTTTAAATGCGTGGGACAGGAAGGAAGACACAGGAAATCATTTCAAAGTCTGGGGGAGGAATTCACCCTCCACAGATGCCAATTTTTCAGATGTTTACAAACAAAGAAATGCCTTGGAACCAAACAGAGTGCTCCCATCAGTTCTTATAAAGTTAGCCCACTGAAAACTAAACTAACCCTCAAGTCAAAGTGAGGAGAGGTATTTCCTGGTTATATTGCACTTTAGTCATCAACAACTCAACCCCACTATACTTTGTTACCTTTAAGAGTGGGATATAGGAACACTAAAGTGTGAGGAGTAGAGAGATGTGTAGACTGCCCCAAGTAAACTCACCATCTCGGCTCACTTCCGCCTCATACAATTCAGCTATGTTCACAGAACTTATTAAAACCCTGACAGGCAATGGAAATGGGCACTGGCACATACCTGAACTGCCATAGGTGTGACGATACGGTTGGTACTAATTACATGTGGTGAAGAATGCCAAAACTTTTTAAAATATAGGTTGCACATACAAGGCACCATTTCATCAGCCATAGGGTGGTCGGTTTTGTTTTATTTCATATAGGTGCCCCGATATAGGTCTAGGTAACATCATAACCCTTCACCTACATTCTCTCCTATACTAAATACATAACGGATTTGAAGGACTGACCTTTTACCCAGTTTCAATACTACACACAAGTACGTAGGGTTTTTCCCTGGACACTGGCCTCATAAATTATGCATGAGGATTCTTAGTTTCTTGGAATCACAGCAGGACCATCATCTCCTGCATAATAACTGTGAATAAAGTTCATTCCCGACGTCATCCTAAGTCCGACACTGGCACAGCAAGGTAGAACCCCTGGGATACCTTAGGGTATATAAACACCACATCTTGCTGAGATAGTCAGAGGAGATCAGGAGTTCCCGGCCGACACACTGACACAAGACTCTGAGGTTCCTGCATGCAGATACTCCAGCTCGCAGTGGTCTGACATCCCTTGCGGGGTGTTCAGCTCGAGACTAGAACGGGGTCCCGCAGTCTCACACCAGGTAATGGAGTTGGCTTTATCCTAGACGGATTCTTGGATTTACACCTACTCACATGCTAGGTACACTTAGGTAAATCTAGTTAGGGTGCATCGTAGGAGTATGCATTTTATTGCCATGTATTTTATATACTTGCCTGTATTTATGATTTTAGCAAAATGGTAGAAACCTACCATCTGTTTACTTTCTTAGTGCTGCTACTCATTTATATATGCTACTCTCTACTGGTGATTTCAGTGCACTTATTTTACGCTAGAATAACGTCTGTTCAATAAATACTTATTGAAAACGTCCCAACCGTTTATTCTGTGTATCTCTCTGAGAACAAGTGAGCACGAGTGACTGAGCGAAAAGTAGGTTACTGTTACCACGGTCCTGAGGGATCAGGGTTGTCATGTTCGATAGTTGCCAAGAACTATTCTCTCCATGGTAAGAGGAGGTTATAGTGGCATTGTGAGCTAGCTGGTACACAGGCCAACATACCCGGTGGGGGTGTCTGGAATTAGTCTGGACACCAGCGCAGATCCTATATAGGTCTTATAGGAACTACACGACATGGAGCCGCCAACGTTGGTATTGGCACTTATTTAACAGTCAAATCTGAGTAGTTCAGTCGTGCTGTTCTCAGAGACCCCTACTCACAAATTCCCCAGAGACGTCTGGAGTGGGAGGGAACAAAATCCGCCACAGCTGAGTAGGTAAATTCCTATGTATTGGCTGTTGGTTTAATCAAGCTTGAAGGATAGATTGTTCCTAATTGTGCATAAACACCTTATCTCAGTACCCTTGAAGAGCTCTTCTTACTAAAAACAATGTCGATACACGGAGACCCGACAGAACAACTAAACTTCTCAGCTGAAGAAGACGATGCAGATGCAATACACATTGCAGAAAATGTTAGAAATGCCGTCACCCTAAAACTAGTAGCGTATGGTGTTACAATTAGGGGTGGACAAGTGACCTTCGTGATTGAGGCACACAAATCATATAGAACAGACGTATTCTATCCCTGGATTAGATTCCCGCAGGCAAATGCTTTGACAAAAACATTTCACTACTATGTTGAAGATGACATACCGAACGAATACAGTCCGTATGGTGTTACAATTAGGTGGACAAGTGACCTTCGTGATTGAGGCACACAAATCATATAGAACAGACGTATTCTATCCATGGATTAGATTCCCGCAGGCAAATGCTTTGACAAAAACATTTCACTACTATGTTGAAGATGACATACCGAACGAATACAGTCCGTATGAGGACATTGAAATTCCACTCACTTACCACAAACATTTTTACTGGTTTAAAGGCGCCCTCCCCCATACAAGAAATAGAGTAAGACTCGGCCCGCTCGGAAGAGACGGAGCAACTTGTCCAGTGCTAGCGGTCTACGCACCATCCTGACATTGACACAATGCCAGGACGAGACTTACTAGTACAGCATAAAGAATTAATAAGACTTTACAGAAACATGACACAGTTTGTGATGAGAACACTCACACTTCAGCCAACACCGGCTACACAACCAGGACCAGTCCAAACTTCTACAACCAAAATTACACCACAGACACTGCACGCAGTGATGGGTAAAATGCCCACTAAACGTAAACAAATTCCCTTCTGGCTAGCACAAAAAATAACACAGCTGGAGGCAGTGTTTCCACACACTGGTCCTAAGGAAAAGCATAGAATACTGACAATTTGCTTGCCGATGGGGATAGCGCCCTCTATAGAAGATTGTACTTCTTGGGGTACAGTTTTCGCTGCAATATATACCAGGACTCATGGTATCCCTTCTTTAGCAGTAAAACCAGATGTATTAAGACAAATACAGAATGAATATGGAGCAGAACCTGCTCTAAACTTAGGGATGAAGTTTCTCACCCAGGTACCTGCAATAATATTAGCAAATATTAAAGGGGAAGCAGCATCAGTGGCAATATGCCAACGTCTGAGAGATTTCACTCCTTCACAACAGGAGACAGAGCTACCTAAAATATTTGAAACTGCTTATGCGGAGTTAGGTAGAGAGAGTCTGGAAGCTAGACCTGTAAAACCTCAACTAGTTAGAGGTACAGATAAAGAACAGGCAAAGAAAACACCGGTTTCTTCCAAAAAGAAATGGGACAATAATAAACAGAAAAAGAACAGATCTCACTCCAGGGGAAGGTCTCCCAACAGGAGCCCCCAGAAAGGAGATATAATCTTAGGAATAGAGATAACATTAAAAAACCTGACAGGTATCAGGACACTGATACACGTTCCTCTCGTTCCTTTCAGGGTTCATCAAAAAACTCAGAGTGGGAAGGACGGTCAGAACAGAGACGAGAAGAGCGTACAAAGCCCAGAGACAGGCAATGCACTTCGGCCTACGCTTCAAAGAAAGAAGTAAATCCCAAGGGAAAACCTCAATTTAAAAAGAAGAAGGTAGCAGGTCTCAAAGTTAGACATACCCAGAATTCTGAGGACTCAACTATTGAACGGGGAATGGGCTCTGACGATGCTTGACAGTGCAGCAGAAGTAACAATAGCTCTCCGGAACCTGATGGAATTTCTGGTGACAGCGGAGTTGAATGAGTATATCACGGTGGAAACACCTGATACTAGGGTGAGTTTCCCACACAGGTTACATGAAATAACACTCCAAATGGAGGGGGACAAGCCCAGACAAGTTAAGGGTCTCTTTTGGGAGAACCTGACTTCTGGCTACGACATCCTATTGGCAGAAAGAGATTGGCCGCCTACTATTGTTATGGAATGCCCAAAGGGGGAAACTGTAATATTTCCAGCTTTCTCCGACC